>JANHGB010023220.1:0-13566 GCA_026283785.1 Coracopsis vasa
GGGGATTAGAGTGATTGAAAGGAATATTGGGGGTGCTGGCCAACAGCCAGCTGAACATGACCCAGCTTGTGCCCAGGCAGCCAAGAAGGCAAACAGCATCCTGGCCTGCATCAGAAATAGGGTGGCCAGCAGAGCGAGGGCAGCGATCATCCCTCTGTACCGGGCACTGCTGAGGCCCAGTGAAGAGAGTGTCAGTGTCTTCTCCCAAGTAAGGATGAAAGGAAATGGCCTCACGTTGTGCCAAGGGAGGTTTAGATTGGCTATTGGGAAAAGCTTCTTCACTGAAAGAAAAAGTCAGGCATTGGAACAGGCTGCCCAGGGCAGTGATTGAGTCACAGTCCCTGGAGGTATCTAAAAGATATGTAGATGTGTCACTTAGGAACATGGTTTAGTGGTGGACTTGGCAGTGCTGGGTTAATGGTTGGACTCAATCATCTTAAAAGTCTTTTCCAACTTAAACGATTCTGTGATTCTGTGGAATCTCTTTCGAGAAATTCTTACCTCCCTAGCTTCTTCCCCCCAAGTCTGACATGCGCAGGCATTCAGTAGGACTTCAGGTGTTACAGGAGCTCTTTAATTCACACCCATTGCTCTGTTTTGCATAAACCACTTTTAATTTTTGCAAATGATCCTGATGTTCTTGGATGAACCTAATTGCTTTGGATTAGCTCACTCCAATTTATGAAATGATACTGTGGTTAGTAAGCATTTGGATATTCCGTTTGCTGGGATGTGAGGTGCAGTGCTGTATACTAACATTTGTCTATCCTCTTCTAGTATGATCCCTAGAAGTAAATACCCAATCCATGCAACAAGAATGCTTATTCCATACAGTGGCTGAGAAAATGTTATGTATTGGAAAGATGTTAACATCATCTTTTACCTATATTGTAGCAAACATAACTTACCATCAGAGCAAAGCTAGGCAGGTAGAATCATATAATAGTGTGGATTGGAAGGGACTTTCAAAGGTCATCTACTCCAACCCCCTGCAACGAGCAGGGAGATCTTCAACTAGATCAGGTTGCTCAGAGTCCCCTGCCTGACCTTGAATGTTTCCAGGGATGGGAAGCTCCTCTCTGGATAACATGTTCCAGTGCCTCACTGCCCTCATCATAAAAAATTTCTTCCTTGTATGTAGTATAGATCTGCCCTCTTTTAGTTTAAAACCATTACCCCTCATCCTATTGCTATAGGTCCTGCCAAAATGTCTGTCCCCATCTTTCTTATAGGCCCCCTTTAGGTACTGTTGTAAGGTGTCCTCGGATCCTTCTCTTCTCCAGGCTCTCAACCTCAGATCTCTCAGCCTGCCTTCATAGGAGAGGTGCTTCTGCCCTCTGATCATTTCCATGGTCCTCCTCTGGACTCGTTCCTGCAGATAGTGGGGATTTATTTTTAGTTTACATTGAATTTAAAAAATGCTTTCAGTTTGGGAGTTGGTGGAAATGTAAGTATCCTGAAAAGAGGTAGTGAACCCTCTGGAAGGAGAAAAGGGGCCAAATTAAAAACTTGTTTTCTTCTTTCTGACTGAGGTCAGAAAAAATACCTTCTTTAACAATTGAAGGATTCAGTTACAGTAGAAAAATTTAATTATTTTTGTTTTGAAGTGGTTGCAACAATTTTTATGTTGACTCTTTCTTCTAAGCAGGCAGTCAGGGAAATCAATACAGATTCTTGAACTGCATTAATGTGTGCGAATCTGCGCTTTCCTGTTGAAAAACGATTTAGGTGAAAATTTTCACTCTGCATTAGAGTGTGTCAGTAGAATTAACTGGGATCAGATAACATATGCTTAACACAAGAAATCTTCGCAATGTATTTTCACATTATGGCTATTAACATGTTCCTAATGTTGCTTTCTATCAGTGTAGTCTAGGCCACAGGTAGCTACGTAGACTTTCAGAGCAGTGCGTAACTTCATAATGGCATTGGGAATGGCTGGCTATGAGTTCAAGCAGCTTCAAAATTGGAAAATAAAATATTTTGGGTTTGTAAAGGATCTTTGTGAGTTGCTGTGGAAAAGGCTTCAATTACTACAGCAAATGAGACCAATGAGCTTTACTGCAAAATGTTTTCTGCAGTGGCTCTGCAAGGGGCATACATTGGTGGTTGGGATCTGTGGCATGGAAGGGAAGATCCATGCACTACAGCATGGACAGTGCATTCAAAACCAGGTGGAGTGTATGGAGAAGTGGTAGGCTCTGTAGGTCCAGTGAAGGCAGCTGCTGGGGTGCAGCAGAAGTCTTCACTCATCACTCTTGGTCTTGTATCTGTCTTGTCTCTGAAGTGCCTGGTAAGTATATCTTGTTAACACCAGTGTGGGCCTGATTTTGCCACAGGTATCATGAGCTGTTATGCTTTCGGATAGATGTCAATATGCATTGTGATTTTCAGCTGACGTATTTCAGCAATAAAATATACCATATTGAATCTAAGCAGACTTTGGGTTTGGCAGCAAAGATGTTTCTTTCTACTGTGTACAGTCATGGAGGTCTCGTTCCAAAAATCACTTGCTTACACAGAACACTTTTCAGAGGAGAATTTGACGTACTTTATCTTAAACATGTGCCTAAGAGGTTTCCTGAGTTACTGCTTATGTGAATGCAGTAGAATGTATGGGTCTTATTGTTGCAAATTTATTTTATGGTTTGGTGGTTTGGGGCTTTTTTGAGCTTTTTTAATTAAGAAATTCTTGCCCACCTCTGGCTCAGGCCAATAGCTGTAGCCTGCTCAGTCAAGGTGCAGTGCCTAGGTATTTACAGCGGTAAATAGAACGAGTCAGGGAATAGGTAAATTTAGTGTAAGCAGTAGAGAAGCTCAGAAGACATTGATAACAGAGAGGAAGACAGCAGCCATTTGCTACACAGCTAATGAAAATACTAGACCAGGTCTGTTGCAGCAACCTCACCTCTTCAATCCATTGCCACTTGACTTCTTTACCCTTTTAAACAAAGCACGACTGCTGCTGACAGTTTGAATGCTACTGCTTTGACTGACAGCCCTTCACGTGTTCCTTCAGGACAGATCATGAATCTGCTTGCACCTCCCTAGCTCCCAGGTAAAATGGATTGCTATTTTTAAGACACAATCTGTGGGGGAAGGGGCTAGATTTACTGCTAGCAAATCTAGTGGGCAGATTTACTGACCTTTTTACTGCTTCAGATCTCTTTAAACACGTTAACTAGGTAATTCTAACAGCTGTCTGAACTCAGCATGGTCATCTTTCTTTTAGCAAAGGGGAACTGAGGTAGAGAAACCTAGAGAACTTATCCAAAGCCATACAGGGGAACTTTGTATCAGCTAGGATCAGGCTGCAGAAGTTACATTTTTGTGGAAGAAATCAGACTTACATTTTGGCAATATTTTGGATGGTTTTGGTCAGTTCTAGGGAGAGAGAAGAATTGTCCGAAGGCAATTTCCCTTTCAGTTGTGTATATCTCTTCCCTTTGCAATTACAAATAGGCCACCTCCTTTAAGACCTGACTGCCCAGCATTCATTATGCAGATAGGGTCCAGCATATGTAGAAAACTAAGGGTAGGATAAAATTACTTTTGTTTCCTTTAACACAATTTAGCAGCTGAAAAGTGTCAGTTTCCCCTCTAGAGATTCAGGCACCAGATCACAAATGCCTTCTGGGATCTAAAGCATAATTTTGATACAGGCTGAAATTGATTCAGACATCTGATAGAACTGTTAAGCTGTGAGAAAGTGCTGCAAGACATTGTGCAGAGCAGAGCCATGAGAAGAAAGGTTAAGATTGCTGGAGAAGGGAAGAGTGTTGACACAGGGATAATTAGTAGCTCAAGGGTTCTTCAACAGCAAAAACAACATGAAAAACATACAAAATCCTATAGAAACAAGACCAAGTAGCCTGAGGATGGCAATTTAGCAATGTCAGTGATCTAAGCAGCAGTAGAAGCCAACCCTTCCCTTCCCTTCATGACTGAAGGCTGCCCAGCCAACAGTGACTCCTTGGGTGCCTTTTATCAGGGTGGCAAGCACATTAGTTTGTTAGCTCTATCTGCACATTGTGAATATTGACCAATAAATCATAAGTTTTACTCTTTTAAGCTGCAAAATCCATGCTGCAGAAGCTTGATACATAGCAAAAGGCACCCAAAGGAAATGACCCAGAGGGAGAAGGTTACAGAACAATGGAGAACTATTGAGTATAAGCAGCATCTCCTCCTTTATCACCCTTTGAGAACCATTGCCTTAGGAAAAAAAGGAGTTAGAAAAGCATGAAAACAAGTTCTGAATTGATATTCATCCTTTATTGCAAATTGCTGAACAAGGTGAGTTTCCATGTTTCCTTCTATCCCTGCCATACCCAGCCAGCAAAGGGTGTGAGCTAATTGTTAAATTCAGTTCAACAAGTTCCTCATTAGGGGGAAATTACCTGAGTTTGAAATCTGCTAATTTTCCAATCAGGGTGAGTGTTTGCACTTGTGATTTGGAAATAATTAACACATGGTATAACATCAAAGCCTGTGTAAAGGCTAATGGTAGAAGGACTAATTTCCTTGGCATGAAAATGGCGTGCTTGGTTTCCCCAGAGCTCTATTACTATCCTTTCAGTATTGATATCTGCTGTGTAGGGTGTTCTAGTATATATTTAGATTGATTCTCTGCAGAGTTGTACTTTTTAATTTTGAAAAATTGAACCATTATGTTCCAGGGCTATGAGTAATATTTTCATTTTGAAAGGTGCTACGTATATTGCTTTTTCTTCCTGTCAATGCAGACTTTCTCACAATTACTTGCATCTATTATCTCTAAAAGGGAATCATAAACCATCATTTTAGACTAGGGCTTAAGCCTGAATTATGCAAGATTTAAAATGTATGTTCCCAGGAAAGCCATGTTCTAGTTCTCAAGGGCATTCCTAGGACTATGAATGCCCTATAGTATTTAGAAAGAAAGGATATCCAGGTAGGACAATTCATTAGGAAAGCAGATATGTACATGGGAGAAACAAATGTAGTTGGAAAACACAAATTTTCTACCTTAAAGTTTCAGCTATTGATATAACCTGATCATCACCACTTCTATGTCTTATCACATAATATTAGCTGGTCTAAACCAGATATTATTTCTGGTAAACCATGCTACCTTTATAGCTTAGACTACAGCACTAATACAACTCAGAGCATTAGTGACCTCTCACTATGAAGCTTGCAAGGGAGAGGATGGATTTAATCTCTGGTAGTTAAGTAAGCTACACCCAAGGGTAGTCCTGCTGGTGTGAGTATATTGTGGTTTATTGACAAGATGGGTGTGACTTGACAGCTACAGAGGAGAAGAGTCCATTCCATGTGAGCAGGCAGTATGCAGCAGAACACAGGTGTATAATCTGGACTTGTGTTTAGCCTAGAAGCAGTCCAGTTTTGGCCACAGGCACAGTGACACAGAGTGTGGTAAATGAGCTCTGCTTGCCCACAGTTAGCATCACCTTTAAACCCCTAAGACTTCCAAGCAGAGGCTTCCACAAAAAAACAAGCCAGCAAAGGTAGGGTAGCTTTAAATGGTATCTGATCTACCAAGGCTTCACTAAGCGGCATCCTTTGGGCAGGAAGGCTGCCCTGCAAAGATCTAGGAGGAAAACGTGGCTTTTTCTGCCCTGTCTTCTCCCATGTCCATGGATATCTATGGCAACTGTTTGCACTGAGATAGGAATTGTGTTTCAGGTACATGTGAGTCAGCAGTTGGGAATTCTCTTGCTGGATTAATGTCTCCGACTTGGATAACCTGTTTTGAACACTTCCAGTATCTTAATTGCTCAGAGCATTCTCTCTCAAAGCATTTCTGGATGAATGTAAATAGAGTTTGCATTTCTTCTTTCACAGAAGCATTCATGATTTGTGTCTATGCCCATCAAGTAGCATTCACGCTGCCAGAAATGCTACACACAGGTGGTAGGAATTTGCATTTTCATGCAAGCTGATGACGACTCCCCTTCTCGGTCAGTTCTGCTTTTTATAGCTCATTGCTTATGAATTACTGTTGTTTCTGAAATTCTGGGCTGCAATTCTCATATCCATTTTTCTCTTGCTCTGTTTCTGATCACCTGCCTATTTTTGTTCATGACATCATCTGCTGCTGCTTCTGTGCTTCAGGAGAAATTGTTAACATCTAACCTATTGCTTTGGTTATAGACAATATTTCCTATGTCAGATTCCCAGAGCTGTGAGAGCATCTTCTTGTCTCTCTCTTGTATAGAGCGTCCCCTTGTCCTTGCTCATCTGTAATGTGAAAAAGAGCATGAGCAAGTGAGTCTGAGAGGCTAATACAGTAAAACTCATGTTTTTAATTGGAGATGATTGCTTGTTTTTCTGAGGCTATTTATTTTCTCTGTGTACCTTATCTTTTACTTCCAAAAAGAATCAAGTTTCAAGCTCTGGTCAAGTAACCCTTATTTCACAAGAAACACATTGGCCATTTCACTCCAGTTCTGACTAAGCAGCTATTGTATTACAAAAGACACACCTGGCAGCTGGAGGCTGCCTTGGAAGTTGCTGAAGAACCCACAATGCACAAGCAAGGAAGATCAAAGCCATTAGGTTATCTGCCAGACAGAGTCCTGCCTGTTGTCTGCCTGTGGATAACATTAAGGAGATAAAGCTCAATCAACTCTTTCTTTCTTCCTCTCTCATCCTTTTGGTTATATGCTGCTTTCTACTAGGCAACCTCTTCTTTCATGCTCCCTCCTCCCTTTGAAATTCTCTTCTTGGAGGCCTAAAGATTGAAGTGTCCCACCTGCAGGGGCAAAAATGGCCCCTACCACCAAAACAGGAGATGTCTGAAGAAGTCCCCTGGTGAGATGCCGCCTTGTTTGGCTGCCTGCTGAGGACCCAAGGCAGCTCCAAGCCCTCAGGTAAGTGGCTGTGAGGTTACAATGGTCTTTGCTGTCAGTATAACTGCATCAGAAAATCAGGCAGCTTCTGGAAGCTAGTAGTAGTTTCTTAAAAATAGTAATGAGTTACATGCTAGTTGCTCTTTTACCAGCAAACCGTGGATGTCAAATGTGCACACACACGCACAACTGCCTCCCATAATTCCTCTACTTTTAACCACTTGTACAGATTAAATTGAGTGACATGCAAAACTGATATCAAAGACATATAAAGTTACATATGAACACTAAGTTGAGAATGTCAAATGAAGGTTTTGGGGAGTTATGTCTGATCCAACATAAAAACTATTTGACTGTAAGTTTTACACCGATATTTCCAAATCACCACTGGGGCTATCAAGCCATTCTCTGTTTTTAATGTAAATTGACCTGTTGTTAAGCATTGGCCCAGCAGATAGCATCCCCTTAAAGGGAACAGACAGGCACATGCTTTGCTTGGATCCTCTCAACTCCTGAACAGCCAATGTAGCTCTTCATATTAGAAGGTAGCAACTAGCACAATAAACAGCTCCCAGGTTAGCCTTGCCTCTGCCATACAGCAGAGGCCTTGCCTACATCTTCTTCAGCAAAACTGTGTTTATAATCCCTTGCAAAGGAGTGAATTCAGGTTTTTCTTGAACTGATTGTAATGGAATTTTGAATTGCTTTTGTAATGTTGAAGAACAAACAATGCTAGTACTGTACCAACAGCCCCATCATTGTTTTTAGCCTGTCTCCCCCTCAAGGAAAAGAATGCTGATAAATGGAGAGAGATTAAAAGGGTTTAATTTGGATTTATCTTTCTTAATTTTCTAGACTTAAACCCACCCTTTGAATGCTTCTTTATGAGGAAGTGATCTGAAACCTTTATTAGTCTAATAGGATTTGGCTAATATTACAGCTCTTATCCAATACTCAAGCTGGATTTCTATCAACAGTCTAAACAGATTTCCCTGACACTAAGGCAAATCCTCTCTGTAAACAATTGTAGCTGCCTGACACAAGCCTTGCTACCAGTGCCTTCCCTTCACATGAGTAAGCAATCTCTGTAGAAACCCTCTCCTAAGAAGAGGTGAGGCAAGTGTGACCAAGTGCCAGCTACCTGCTTGGTTCTCCATTATGTCATGTGATTAATTATGTCCAAATTTTCTTATCTTCTCTCTGCATTCTTCTTCCACCCAAAAGTGGGTGAAGAACCCCTGTAATTGTGTCACAAAATCTGCAGTGAGAGATGATTAATAAAATTTCACCTACCACCTTCTCCCCTCTCTGAATTCTTATATTCCTGGGAAGCTACAGGCTGACCATGCAACAGCTGTCTCCATCCCTGAGCTACTTGCAGGGTTTTCCCTCTTTTCCAGGTATTGGTAACAGTTGAAAATGGCAAGCATGTGCAATGTGGTGCTCCCTCTGTCTCTTGCATCTCCTTCTGTTTGCCTTATATTGCAGGTAGAAGAACATCTGGGTTTGTAATCTACACTGTCCTGTGTTTCGAATATTATTTAGCAGAGAACCAATACCCATTTTGCTTTTCTAGGACATATTATGACAGCTGTGAATTTTTTAAATTGTGAAAATAATTATCAGAAAAATAAAGTATTACTCATGGTAAAAAATGTTAAGCATCCCCCATTGTGATCTCAACGAGCAAAATGCCTAATTTTTCTTCCCGATACATAACATCTGCATCCTGCATATCCCCAAGAAAAGCCTGTTTTGTCTAGTCTTTGATGGTTCTGTACATCAGTAAGAGCTAACTCAAGTTAACTTGATTATTTTTTGAAGCTAACATGCAGTTTTCAACTGCATGTGCAGAAGTGGCTGACAGAGCAAGGGAAAGGGAGCTACCAGAGAGGTGCTGATGAAGGAGGGCCAGTCACCAGGGGTAACAGCTATCATTCCCCAGCAAGTCTCAGCCTCATTTAATCTATTTGTATTAATATTTAATTTATTTTTATTCTACAGTCTAATTTATTTTTATTTAATTTATTTTAAAATTTATTTAATGTCATTAATTTAATTTAATTTTATTCTAAAGTTTTTACAGAGGCTTCAGTACTATACCTTGAGAAGTAACTTCCTTCTGCTCATGAAGCCAAAATCACTGTATTTGAGATAACTCCCCACTCTGGTTAGAAAGGTAGAAAAGAAAAGAATATGATTAAATAATTGTGTGTCACTCCCCTGCCTCACCCTGCCGTTTCACATTTCTTCTCAGATGAGGAATGGAATGTAGTGCCCACAGGGTAAGGCAGTTATTTCAGAGGTTACAGAGTGACTATCATTGCCGAATAGTCAGTGACTCCACCTGAGAACAAGTAGCCTCTGAAAGCTGAATCCCCTTCCTCTTACCTTTCCAATAATCAGATTACCAGCAACAGCAGTTCGAGGCATTCAGTGTAACATCTGGGACATGCAGATGTTCTGAAAAATAGAAACGCAAGGAATTCCTATGTGTATGCGCTGCAAGTCCTGACATCCCCAGGCAGTCCTCAGTCGAACCCACGTCAGTCACTAGATGGCACACTTAAACAACGCACTGCGCTTCCTTACCTTGCTCTACAGGTGCTGGGCTGCGTCGGAGAGCTTTTCCCGCGGGAGACAAGGGATTCTTTGATGCACAGCCACTGCTGAGTACCTTGTATTTTTATTGCAGTTTCCTGCCTTCACTGGTAAGCTTGCAATTTATTATTAGCACGGCTTTAAACTGAAAGAGGGTAGATTCAGACTAGATATTAGGAAACAATTCTTCCCTGTGAGGGTGGTGAGGCACTGGCACAGGTTGCCCAGAGCAGCTGTGGCTGCCCCATCCTTGACAGTGTTTGAGGCCAGGTTGGGCAGGGCTTTGAGCAACCTGGTCTAGCGGAAGATGTCTCTGCCTGTGGAAGGGCGTTTGGAACTAGATGGTCTTTAAGGTCCCTTCCAACTCAAACCATTCTGTGATTCTATGATTCTCTGCCTTCAGTTACAGTTAAATTAGTCTTTCCATCTTTAATTTGGGAGAATGGCTCATTTCAGCTGCTTTGAGGAATGTCTGCAAAAAGTGCTATGAATCTGGCTTGTCACTCCAGTAGCAGTCACAGTTGTGTAATGGAATCATAAATGTACATAAATCATGAATCATAAATTACATAAATCATAAATGTATGATTTATTTGGGGGAAAAATAACACATAGTGCAGCCCCTCTAGGACACTGGTTTGAAAGAGCAATTTTTACAGAACATTTGTATCCTTCCATCATTTTATTTACACTCCCCAATTATTTAGTAGGACTTTCTGTTGTTTTCACTGCTACTAATAACATAAGCAGTACGAATCAAAGTGGTTTGCCTTCTAACCATCCCTGTAGAGAAAAAATGTAAACCAAACCAGGTGATGGGCAGAAATTTCAGTTGTTCTTGCTCAGATCCTACTGTATTAGTCCTGCCAGGTGGGCATGACATCTCCTTTACTGTACAGCCTACCTTTGTGTTGCAAAACCCCACAAATTCAATGAAGTTACTCGTACTGCACCTTTTGCTCTGACTTTTAGACTTGACAGCACTAGACTGTCTATGGGACATGAAGCCATATACACATACTTAAACTCTGCCCTCCAAGTGGAAGCACTGGTGCCAGAACCCTGGGCTGGTTCTCCAGCTTGTGTCAAAGTCCATCCTTTGCCTGGCACAAAGCAAACAACTCCTTGGAGATGCATTTTTACAGCTTGCCAGCCTGGAGTCATGTTTTAAATTGGATCAGCATTTGTAAGGCAAATCTCCTAATTGTGTTTCTAATAATGCCTGGGGCTGCCCAGAGGGCTGATCTGTGAGCACTCACTCATGCTCAAAGGCATGATGTGTTTCAGGACTACACCTAACACTCCTCAGCTGCCAGCAGGCTTTCAGCCCATGGGACCAGCCTAGAGCTAGGCTAAAATTGGAATAATGAAGATATCAAGTCCTTAAAAAAAAACCAAAAACCCAACCACAGCACAGTACAGATACACCCTATGGAGCCATGCTACCTGCCAAATGTATGTGGAGATACTGTTCCTGATGCTTAATGTGAAATCTCCCCCAGTCTTCGTTTGGGAACAGTCCTTAAATTTGGCCATCAGTGATCTCTACACTGTATGTTGTTTCCTTCAAATTAAAGCTTTTAGAGAATTTTGCCAACAATTAGAGAGAACATGCCTACATTTCCTCCTTTCTCCTTGCCCCTGTAATGAAGTACCAGTCATGGCTGTCCCAGGGATTTGTTCTTCTGCACTGTTGATGGACATTGTGACAGACAGAGGAAAAGATTTTATTTCATATAGAGAAGTAACATAATTCACTGCCCTATCCCACAGTCTGTGGTGCCGAAGGGTTGGAGCATTTTAAAGATATGCTGCAATTTGCCATCTAGGAGGAATCAGTCATACAGAGTAACTGTGTTCTACCTTGCTGTTTTCCACCTTATAGTTCTGGTTTAGAGTAGGATGTATAAAATCCAGGCTCAGTGTGCCCTCTAGTGAAAGCGTATTCCTTCCTTCTTCTGATTAAAAAAGCATTATCAGAATTTAATGTCCTAGATTTTTCTCCCTCTAAATATGGCTACAGAGACTGCTGATACCACTTACTAGTGGAAAAAAAAATCTTCACATCAACCTCTTTTGTTAGACAGCAATACTATCTAGTGATGCATGTTATCCATCTCCATTTTAGTTGGTGGTATCTGGTAACTTAAGGTCCTGAAGTCTTACTGTGTGGCAAGAAGAAATGAAGCTGGGGCAGAGGAAGAGGAGGAAGAGAACCGGGACTAGTGCTTACACCTGCAACCTTTCCTCCATGGGTCATTTTTCCTTGGGCACCTTCTACTATGCCAAAAGACTGCAAGGTTTAAAAACATACAGCAACTATTTTGTATCAACTAATGCATACAGTACATAGGTACAACTAACAGGCTACTCAGCTAAGTATTACTTAAGTGTTAACTATTACCCAAGTACTTTAGTACAGGCTACTCAACTGAGTATTACAAATATTATCAGGCAGGCAGCTGTTGGTCGGGGGGGAAGTTTTCATTTCCGTGGCTCTTTGGAGTGGATCATGACCCCTTGTCCGGCCAAGCTGCTGTCTGCTGAATCTCTGCCTTCTTTCTGAGGGTGCTGCATCTTTCCCCCCTCCCCAGTATTTTCCAACTAACTATTACTGCCACCACAATTTCATTTCTCCCTTCATACTTACTTTCACATGGCTTTAGTTTACACTCTTTCTTGCAGCTGGACAACAACTTTCTAAGCAAAACTCAGCCAAGGCATCACAGCTGTGTCCCCACAAAAGCAAGCCTTGGGTCATCACAGGCAGCTGAACACCTGGGCTGCTGTTTGCTGTTCAAAAATTAGCTGCACATTTCCACCAGAACAGAGACATTATATTGCTTTCTGTCATGACACCTAGACTGGTGTTATACTGACCATTAACAGTGGGGGTTTTGAATTCTTATCAGGGCAGGTTAGACTACCAGCTCTTTGGATATTTTGATACTGTCATGAAGTTCATGCTAGACAGCTCATTGTAACACCATCAATAGAGTCCTTGAATTAACCATTGATTATATCACTAAAAGTCTTTCTGATAAACACACTGGTTTTGATTTCTGAAAAAATCTTCTAGTGGTAGAAACTGTCCCACAGGCTCAGATAGGTTGTCCCAGTGATTGCTTTAAACCCTTAAGAAGGACCAAGGGCACCAGAATGTTTTCAGCAAGACATGCTGATTTTGAAATAGATTGTAAAAGATCTGAACAACAGAATTTGTGGTTGAGTCTTTTATAAAGAGAACAAAGAGAGTATTAGAATCCACCTTGTGAAAGTTCAGACATACAGGAAGAAGACCAAGCTTTTTGAATAGCAGAGCAGAAAAGCCCCCAGGTAACTGATAACTAAAAGAAGCACTTACTTATCAGAAGCCACACATATGGAGAATGAAGACTATGAGCTTGGTGGGGCAGCTGGAAAAAACCTCTTTGATTTGCGGGTTAATCAGAATGTACTGCAGAGAAATCAATATAAGGATAATCTCATTTGCTATTTATTTCTGGCTCATACTTTCACAGGCTTGGAAATATGCTTTTCATCAGTCATCTACTCTGGAGAGGAACGGCATGAATTTCAACACTTCTGCTATTTTTGCCTGCAAAATATTCAAAATTGTTTCTGCAGAAGCTATGGGCAGCAGTGGGGGACATTTATTTAAAGAAATTTGGAACAATGGATCACTAGTGATTAAAATAAAAATGGAAATTACATTCTGGATGCAGGAGGCAAATGAGTATTGCATTTACAATACTTTGGCATTTAGCATGTATGAACCAACTCCGAGCGGCTGCATTTTGGAAATTTTGAAACCTAGTTGTCTTTTGAATCCTATGAAAAATGTAGATTCAAGCTCCGTGTTTTATGCTAATGTGAATAGGTGAAGGAGAATACCAGTTTGTAGAAACAAGGGAATTAGCATGTGAATAGGGAGTATTGGACTTCTCCCTCTTGAAAAGGCAGCTTTCAAAGTAGAAACTGGGATTTAAATCTCACACTGATTTTTCTCTTTTCATATCCCCAAATCATGTTACCAAACACCTCTGAACTGGCAGAAAAACCCTCTGGTTATTATCATGTTTACTGCTGCTCTCTGGAAGTGCGAAATAAC
>JANHGB010023220.1:13596-25558 GCA_026283785.1 Coracopsis vasa
CCCCCGCCAATTCTACTTTTGGATCTCAGTTTCAGTTTTCAGGTTTTCAGGACCGACAGTTATAAAAATACTTGCCAAGAAAGAAGCTGACTGGGAGACCAGCCTGGACTCCCTCCTTCCTCATCAAATCCTGTTTTTCAGAGGACTGCATTGTCAGCCTCACCAGAGAGGTTTGCCTTCAGTGCTGATGTATTCCTTGCAAACAAAACAAGCTTGAAGCAGCAGTACGTTGCTGAATAAGCTAGATTGCAGTGACACAGGAGAATTAGTGCCTACTGAAGGGAGACAACTTGTGGAGATAGTTTCAGGAATGCTTTCAGCACAAGCGGCCATCCACATGTCTAAAACTGCACAGCTCAAACAACTTGGTCCCATACTGCTACGTGTCAAGCCATCTTCAGCAGAGCCTACATTCACATTCTTTGCTAATGTGAAGTAAAAATTCAGGAATCTCTGCTGTGATTGGAACTCCCCAACGAAAGCAGATTTTTGCCTTCCGAGCCCTTCTCCTCCCTCTCCCCCACTGCCATTCCCCTGAATTAGCCACAGTAACCTGCCCTGCATCTCAAACACCTGCTTGCATTTTTGCAATGGTGTGACTGTTTGCTTTCCTTCATTGCATTTTATTTGCCTTTGTTTAATGATTAAAGCAAAACAAAACCATAGTAGC
Organism: Coracopsis vasa; assembly: GCA_026283785.1. Taxonomy (NCBI): domain Eukaryota; kingdom Metazoa; phylum Chordata; class Aves; order Psittaciformes; family Psittacidae; genus Coracopsis; species Coracopsis vasa. Next base: position 14,267 of record JANHGB010023220.1, read on the forward strand.
AGGTTTTAAGTGCCTCCTTCAGCAAAGAACAGAGCTTGCAGTAAGTATGATCTGGTGGCATGACACTCCTGCCTCTGCCAGCACCAAAGCTGTGCCACTTCGGGCTGCTCCCAGGACAAGCCCTGCAAATATGACTTGGTATGATGCTCTCTGCCCCACCCAGCCTGCTTTTATCTGCAAATACATCTACATTATTTTGAAAACAACATTTTAATTGACAATATAATGGAGATTTTTCAGGTTTAGTCCTCTTATTTGTTTGGGGTAACCACGGTAGTCTTCTTATGAAGTAACACTAATCTGAGCTCCGTAGCAACCGGATGTTCCCACTGCAATACAAAAGAGTGATGGCTAAAATCCACTTCTGCTGCATTGCCAGTTGGAAGGGTAGCAGGGGGTGCAGCTATATTATGCTGCTTTAAAGGTTATAAAGCTCCTCTTTCTCCTGACGATGCCAGTGTTTGCCTTTCTGACTAAATGACTGACTCTGACGCAAAGCTGCTTCACTCCTAGGGGGAATGTCACTCAATAAAACAAGTGTTTACAGTGGTAAGATTACAAAGGTTGTTTGTGTTTGTTTGTTTTTAAAATGAATATGTACTTGTCTTGATTGCCCTACTGGGCAAGAAAAGTTTTCTAATCAGTTCACTGAAAATCTTGATTGGTACAGAACCAGTGCTGGAGCTGCCTTGTAACAAGATGCGGTGTCTCTCAAAAGGATTTAATCGAGGCACCTGTGATCTCCTCAAGAAGAGGCAATTTAGCTGGGAGGAGAGAATGCACCATTTTTCAGTTCAAGTCACCTTTACCATCCTTTGAAAGCAGCAACTGGTGTCACGTTCCTAAATCTGCTTTGCAGTTTGCTAATTTCAAGGAACTCCCACCTGACATCTGTGTCAGTCTAACCTTGCAGTTAGTCAGGCTGTGCTTAAAGATGAGATACTATAACGTGGCTGAACAAATCTCATGCTGAAAGGAGTTCCACTATTACCCTGGTTTCTTTGCAGCTCTGGAGAGGACCTGTAACCTCTTCTCTTCACTGTTTTGGTGAGGAGTAGGGAAGTAGGAGCACTTCTCTGCTTCTGCAGATCTGGCATAGCCTGAGGTTGGGTCTGCCTTCAGCAGGGTAAGGCGGCATTCCAGGAAAGGTAAGGTGGGACAGTCCGTCATTGCAGCTGAGGTGCTTGTGGCAAGGTGTGAGCCTGATACAGCCACAGCCACTGTCTGTGATATCAGTATATGTGGTCAGGAGACTTTTTGGCAAAGAATTTTAATAAAAAGTATTGTAAAAAATTGAGATGATGGACTCTTCATTAGGGACTGTAGTGACAGGACAAGGGGGAATGGGTTTAAACATAAAGAGGGGAAGTTTATGTTAGATGTAAGGAAGAAGTTCTTTACTGTGAGGGTGGTGAGGCACTGGAACAGGTTGCCCAAGGATGTTGTGAATGCTCCATCCCTGGCAGTGCTCAAGGCCAGGCTGGAAAGAGTCTTGGATGACATGGTGTGTGGTGTCTCTGCCCATGGCAGGAGAGTTGGAACTAGGTGATCTTAAGGTCCTTTCCAACCCTAACTATTCTATGATTCTATGACAAATATACTCATTTTAAACAAATTCCTTCATGTAAGGAATGGGCTGAGACAACAAATAAATATGGAAACATTTACAAAGCAATTCTCAATGTTAATGTTAAGTAACAATAAATATGAAAATCAACTTCATAATTCCTATTTTATAATCACAGGATTACAGATTGGTTGAGGTTGGAAGGCACCTCTAAAAGGAGGAGAACCTCCTTTGTACAATACCCCTGCTCAGGCAGGGCTGCTGAGAGCTGACTGCCCAAGTCTATGCTCAGACATCTTTGGATATTTCCAAGAGTGGAGGCTCCCCAGTCTCCCTGGTCAATCTGTGCCAGGACACAGTCCAAGCTATCTCAGTCTTTTCTCACAGGAGAGGTGCTGCAGTCCCTCTATCACCTTTGTGGCCCTTCTTCGGACTGTCTCCAGTATGTCCATGTCTCTCTTATACTGGGGAGCCCAGAGACTGACACAGCACTCCAGGTGTGGCCTCACCAGTGCTGAGTAGAGGGGAAGGATCATCTCCCTTAACTTGCTGATAGTGCTGGCAATAATTGTAACAACTGAAATATTTCACTTGTTCTCACAACTAAAATTATTTTGAAGGATGATACTAAATTACTTTGTAGAAGAAAAACATTTTGCATTTACTTTTTCTGATAACTTAGTGAACTCAAATCTGTAAGATCAGAATTGCAACTATGATACTCATGAATACATGAGATGTGATTTGGAAGGGAGATGTAGTTTGAAAGAAAATGACAGAAACGGTGTGCACTGCCTAATGTTTCTGCAGTTAGAATCCAATACCCTGCTGACCATCACTGCAACACATCTAAACCATTGCACACACACAATAGTCACCTAATCAATTTATGTGACTTACAACATGTCTGTGAGAGGGAAAGGGGCTCAGTTTCACTTGTAGAGTGAGGCATTTCTTTGGGAGGAACAATACTTAATATTCTTATGGCATTACATTTTCAGCTGATACTGTATAGCAATAAAACATTTTTCACGTAAAAATAAAAACTACAACAAAATAGTCAAAATCTGATCTCAACCAGTGAAAAATTATACAATAGGTCTAGTAAGCTGGTGAATACCATACCATTATAACCAGTGAGCCAGGAGACAAACAAATCACCTGCAAAATGCAGCCTTATGCCTAAGTATTGTTATCCTTCCCCTTTGTGCCTGGCTCAGAAAGATTACTCTTCATGTTAACAGAACTGGACTCCAGCTTCCACTTAGGTACATTAAGAAAGGTAGTGAAAGGTGACACTTGTACCCTTATATGTTACTCAGAGTGATGTGAAAGTATCAAGAAAAGGACAATTTCTGGGAGCAACTCCCTCCAGTGCTGCTTTATCTCAGGTGATTGCTGGTCCCATGGCTGCCTGCATGCTTTCTGTAGAGAGGTCCAGCTTATATTTTACACTGAATCTTATCTGGAAATGTGGGTTGTGGTCCCCAGAGGGTAACAGCTGCAGCACAAACAAGACACAGTCCCTTTGGGCTATAGGGTATAGATAACTAGGCCTGCTTATGCTGTAGCTTCAGTCATGGGTGCACCTGATGAATCTTTTTTTTCCTTTCCCCTCACTTAGAAAAAGTAATTTTGTAATCTTATCTTATTCATTATGCATGAGTAACATCAAACTACCAGAAGTCAATACTGGTCAAGTGGTTAAAGGCTGGTGAATGTCCGCTGAACACAACTGAAAATGGCCTCTAAAGGCAAGCATGTAGCAACTGTAACAATAAAAATGGTCAATGCTCTTCATTCTGCTTTTTGGTGTGTCCATCCCACACCACTCCCAGCTTCAGCTGAGAAGAAAAGCATTAAAACTACACAGCTATGGAAATGTTGCTAATCATTTGAGTTTGACACCCTTGTATTTAGTATTCAATTGCTTAATGAAGTGTAAAGATGACTTTGGACCATCTGTGATTCCAATCTTATCTGTCCACATTCATATCCTTTTCTAATCTTTCAAAGCTAATCCACCTACAACAAATGTGCAGACCTGAGTGATGATGCAACATGGAGAAAGTGAGACTTCCAGATAGTCAGATCTCTGCACAGAATCCATTTTTCACCTGAAGAATGGCATTTTATGACTCCTGTTATCTCAAAGCACACATCTACAAGCAAGCACTGAAGCAAAAGTTTTCTCCCCACCCACGAAGCTCTCTGGCTATGCTTTCCCATTGCTCATCAAAATAACTTGCAAAACAAGCTGCATGTTATGTTTAGGAGGTAGAACATTTGTTTATTTCTTTTGCTAAATTACAGTACTTTCCAGTCCCATTCTTCGAGCAGGCCCTTTATAGGGACCCAGGATATTTTACCTAATGGTACTCCTAGAAAAATCATCAGCTGTTGGCAGCCGGCCTTCAAGTCTGAATTTAGGCCTAAATACATTTACTAGGATCAAGTGCATGCATATACCAAATGAATACAATGCATTTACTTCTTCCTTGGACTATGTATATAAAAACAAATTAAAATGTCATGGTATTCTTATTTGGTATTGGTCTTGAGCCCCACTGTAGGCACGGATCTGAGCAACCATGCTTGCATCCTGATCTGACTTCCCACTGTTAAGAAGAACTGGAAACTACCATCATGATGAAAGAATGGCTGTACAATACCTACCAGAAAAGCTTATCTCTAACCAAAACCTAGCACTACTATAACCATGACAAAGGTTTCCTGTACTAGTGAGGAGACATAAACTTCCTTTAATGGTTCTTTTCTTTCTCCTTGCAGAACTTCATCTGCTGGAAGTTATGCTTAGGGCTACTTTGTTAAGTCACTGTACATAGATATAACTCCTGTGGTTGCCTGTTTTCTCTTCTAGACCAATTTTCTCATCTAGACCATTCTGTAAGCTACAGTCTGCAAACTACTGCAGAAAATCAAGTAAAATATATCTTGCTGTTTACTCTACAGTGAAGAGGAACTCCCAAATCTTGCAAAAAAGTAGTATCAGCAGAAGGTGCAAAAGTGTATTTGAAGTCCAAGATGTCACCAAAATGACAAAGATGATGTCTAACCTCTGCTATGCAAACCAGTTCAGTTTCTTTACTGTGCACTTCCAAATCAGTAATAAATAAACTGAATAAACATATGATAATGGGACCAATAAAAGCTTATTGGTTGAAAAAATGCAGAAAAGTAGTTTTAATACAGAAATTGGAGAAAATACAGTCATTAGTTTAAACTTCCCATGGGCTCAAGTTAAGCCTAAAAGCCCCACCAATTCATGTGTAAATCTATAGAGTGAAAAAGCCCAATGATAAGTAAGAACCATCAGCTAATAAAACATACCAGGTCAGACAAACCTGATACCCAAACCCACTGTAATTGCATGTGTGCTATATAAAGGCATTCTAGTGCATGTAACACTTATTGATTTTCAAAAAGCACTTGATACGACACTGAAATAAAAAATTTCTGGCATTTCGTGCATGAGATACAAGGAAATATCATAACGGGTGAAAAGGAGACAGATCAATGTGGAGGAGCAAAGTAATGCATCACTGTATCCCCAGAGGGCAGAGCTGCTATTGGAACAGAGGCCCTTCTCTCAAACCATTTTCCACTGCCAAGATCTGAAACAGCAGGCAATCAGAAAATGCACTTGTTCTTCCCCCAAAACATCTCCTTTTTGTTTGAGAGGAAAATGGCTGATAATTAATTGCAAAGAGTGTATTTGGAATCAGAACTTTTCTTAATGTGCTTGTCTCTTGGCACGCAGGTACTTCTGGAAAGTGCAGCCTAGGAGCAGGAATTACACTCTGAGAAATTTTTCACATTCAGAAAGTTCCACAATGACAAGCATGACAGTTCTTCCCAGTTGTCTCTGGAGATCAACGTCTATATAATTTTGTTTAAAGAATGCCATGAAATGGGTGGATTCTCAAAGAAGAGTGTTTTGTTGTTTCTATAAAAACTATGATGCTTCCTGGAATCTTTAGTTTACCTTATGGGTTGCAGTGAAATCAAAAAGCACCAGTTTCAGGACAGTCCACACGGCAGAGCTGTGAGGCTTGAAAGCCTTTGGAAACATCCTTCTCCAGTCCTCCAGTCTGTTCAATAAGACGTCAAGCACCAGCATAAATGGGAATGACTTCCTGTGAGATTATGGTGATTTTCAGACGAAGCTGGCAGCCTCTTGAAGGTTTGGGTGCACAGAAAACAAATGTTCTATGTAAAATGAACAAAAAGTCCATTTTGCTCCAGCTGAGGATTTCCAGAGCCAAGATGACTCAAATCTATTCCCCTAAATGGCAGAGGTTTTTCTATTTATCTAAGGATACAAGCACTTCTGCTACACGGTGAATTTCACGTAGCAAGATCTAACCCTTTTTCAGCATTTTCCTCGCAAGGCCCCTGCAGGCTTTAATTTCTGCAAATAAAAAGGTGCTGTGATGATTTTCCCCAAAGATAAAGGTATGCCAGAGTGTGGTTACAGCAACTCAAACTGAAAGAAAGCTTTGAACTTTCCCCTAGGAGACTTAGGAGGTTCCCTAGCAAGGGAAGAAAACATTATCAAGAGATGGAACTTTTGTCAGGGGCACTCCCCTCCTACTAATGTGAAACTAGTGCTGTCCTTCTCCAAATAGCTCATCAATCCCATTTTAAAGGATTTAGTACAAAACCCAAAGATGTATTTCTTACATATATCTACTGACTCTTCCTCAGCTGGTGTTCTTGAAAGCTGTTTCTGGAAGAGAAGATTGAGTATAAATTCTTGGCAGACATGTACTTATTGCTGGTTAGATTCAGGTTTGCACATTTTAGATGTGAGTTAGGACCTGGCTGTGGGTTTTTGTACATTTGAATGGTAAAATGAGCACCAAGACATAGTGCTGTGGGGAAGGCTATGTGGTTCTGGTGTGGTTCTGCTATGGTTCTGTGCCACCCAATTGTAGCTCCACATCACTTGTTTCAATGATTGCTCTCACGGCACAGGAAGGACCAAATATCATGGCACTAAGGACAATCCTCCTAGACCATTTCCTTGTTCCCTTCTGGTAACTGTTACTTTGCTTTACCCTCTTTGTTAGGTTAAAACAAGACTTTTCACCTCACCAACATTTTTATCTGCCTGCTGGAAGAACCCCTCCTGCCTCAGGGGCATGGGGTTGAGAACTCTGCTCATGCCTTTGGGGTGCTGGCAGGGCACTTGGACAACCACGAAGACTGGCTCCTGACTAGAGTCCACAAAGACTTGTTCTCCTTCCTCTCAAATGCATTTGAGAAAGGGGCATGTGTGAAACTTTGTTGGGGAAAGAGAAAGGAACACCCACAAAACAAAAGGAAAAACTGTGGCTAATGGTGTAGTGTTAAATAAGAATGGGTAAACTCATAGAGTGAGCTTTCCTCACTGCCAAGAGAGGAACAATCTAATATCATATGTGCATTCTCAAAAGTAATGACCATATTTTCTTTAAACTCACACCTTTGAGTGCTACCAGTCTTCTGACCATTATGAGTAACAGTCCGTCCAAACTTACCCACCTGAGTTCATAAATACCAGGAAAAGATAAATTATTAAAATAAACCCAAATCTTTTTTGAAGTTTAGGAAAGCTTCATTAAGAAACCTCATCCCCTTCTAACCCCATGCGTTCTCAATGTGGCTTTACATGATCTACTACTTGAATCTACCCTTGAAAGCATATAATGGCAGGTGGCAAAATAGAGCAGTGTTATTGAGAAAAAGTAGAGCTATGAACAGAAGGAATTTGTATGAAGCATCACAATACCTTATAATAGTTTTCCCTGTTCTGTGTGGGTTTTTTTCTGTCATCTTGTAAAAGGTACTTCAGGACTATAATTCTCTGTGTGAATTCTCTCCAAATAACTGTTATTTGGTTACTATCATTGTTAGTATTTCAATTGTATTATACCCATTCTCAATGAGTGCTTTGGAACTTTAAGATACAGGGATTACAATAACTTCAATATAGAGGTTTTTTAGTTAAAAAAAAAAATTACTATGAATTCCATGAAGTCAGTGTGTCTAGAAAACACTAATAACCATGTTTTCTTGGTTTACAGTTTAACATTCTTTTCCCCTCCTCTGACATCCATACAAAGAAGTTCATTATGTTGAATCCCCTGCAGCTGGTTTATAGACCTACCGAATATTCTGCAGTGAAGAAAAACAAGCTTTGTTAAGGAGATTATGGCTCTGGTGTTTTAACAATCTGAAATTTTTGCTGCAAATAAATCTTAATTGGATGAAACATTAAATGCAAAAGCTTTGATCCCTGAAAACAGAAGTGCATGTAATACAAATGTCAGGAAAGAACAAGAGCTGAAAATGGAACAAAAATGTGTCTTCTAAATTGCCCAAAGTTTTGCTACAAATTTCTATAGAAGCGAATCTCTAATCGTAAGTGCGTGCTAAGAAAACTCAAATTTAGCAAGACCTTTCTTTTCCAGTAAATTAATTTTCTGACTACTACTCATACAAGTGTTCCTTTTTTATCCGTGTGGCTCCACTGAATTAATGTTAAAGATTAATACCATACTTAGAGCAGCAAAGGCTCTTCCACATACAGTCTACCACTAGGGTACACACCCCCATCATAGACAAAACACAAAACTAGGGGAAGCCAGTTTTTGAATATCAGCACCAAATTCAGTGGGAAGCAGTCAGTGCTTAACATTTCTGAGGATAGGAAACACCAAAAAGCTTTCAGTTATGTAAATATGCTCTACATCAGATCCCCTATTTTAGGGAATCACTCTGCAGTGAAACCCAGTATTGCTACTTTTTGCTCTCAGAGTTTCAGTGGTTTGTAAGTCAGAAGCATTGATTTTACATCAAATCCAATACAGAAACCCAAGAACAATAATTAGCGCAAAGTTGACCACTCATAAGAAATAATCCATTTACTTTGTCACAGCAATGACCCAACAAAAACTGATTTGATGAGTTGGTGTGCTGTGAAGGCTGAGGCTCCCTGGGAGCTCCTGCACTCGTTCTCAGTGCAAGGTTCTAGCAAGTGTTCGTACTAAGACCCTAATTCACTTCCAAGGGCTGAGGTTTCCGATTGCCTGCATGCCCAACATTTTTTTACCTGAATGTGGACTAAGATGCTCTGGATACTAAAGGGCCATGTAAAACTGGGGCATCTTTGACCCCTAACCTACTTCTAGTTATTCCAGCTTTGAATTTAACTAGAAAATATAAAAATAATACCCTTGATAAAAGGGAGATGCTGAGAACCCAAGAAATTCAGCAGTGTTTGCTGTGTTATCAATGTTAAAATTAACTTTTCCTAAGAGGCAAATCACCTGATCACAGAATCATAGAATGATTCTGGATTTGGGTTGGAAGGCACCTTAAAGCTCATCTAGTTCCAACCCCCCTGCTATGGGCAGGGACACCTTCCACTGGAGCGGGTTGCTCAAAGCCCCATCCAGCCTGGCCTTGAATACTTGCAGGGATTGGGCATCCTTCCAGGGTGGGAAATCTTTCCTTCCCTGCACACCTCTAAATGTTTTTTACCATCCAAACAAAAATTCAGGGAGGCACTCACTGAACGAGCTGCAGGAAGAGTTTCGGCACCAGACGTGTGCTGAAATGCAGAAAGGAGGCAGGTATGAGAAATCCAAATCATCAAAAAAATCCTGCTTTTCGTAAAACTCAGCTTATATTTTAAGTCTACTTACCCCAGTGACATTTTCTATTTAGCATGGGTTATGCCACTAACTTCTCTTTATTTAGGCAGATTGTTTAAGAACTAGGCTTAAGTGTGCGCTTGTTGATGTCCTGCATTGGTAAAACAACCACGGAATTACCTATGTGTATTTTACGTTCTCTCAAGCCAGTCTTGCAGTCTACTTACACACAAGCTTGGGTAGAGCAGTTGGGCGAGTCTGGGATTTGAATTTGTCTTAAGTGTGTGTATGAACAGTTTTCGGAGAATTCGATCTACTGACACCAGTTCATCTGGTGTCAAGAGAAGCTAGCAAGAGCCCATTTGATGGGAAGAGCACACCTCTGTTTTCCAGAGACTTCACCCATGTCTTCATTACAGTTTTAGTCCATAGCAGCACACAAAAAAATCAATTCCAACCTGGGCTAGTTAATACAGGTTTAAAAAATTCCCAATAAAGCGATGCTGTGACCCTGTTTATATTGCAAAAAATATTTTGTGTTTATAAAGTCAACTCAGTAGTTAACTGCTGTCCTGATGTTTTTTGAGGCCGAAGTGAAATCACATTTGGATTACTTAAAAATGAGAAAGCCATATAAAATCAAGCAGCTTAAATTATGATGAATGTATCATGCTTTGAAGTTGCTATTTTCATCTTAGTTTGGGAAAACATTGGTCTCTCTTTAACAAAAACCGATATTATTTTCTGCCAGAAAACTCTGCAACTCAATTCAGTTATGCTATAGAGAAATCAAAATAAAACCCGTAACAGTATATAACAGAAGTTTTAGAATCCTTCTCCTCATCTGCCAAACAAGCTTCAGAATTACAGGAGACGTTTCATCTTGTCAGCCTTGATTACATGACATGCCTCTTCAAGGTGGTCATTTCTATGACCTGCAATTGAAGTGATTTTAAACCGTTTTCCAGCTATTTGATGTTATTCTGTGCATTAGGTCAGGATTTCACAATCTCAAATTCTGCAAGGACAATCACAATAGGAAGGATGGAGGAAGGCTTTCAGTAACTGAAAAGTATCTGCTACTTCTGTGAGTCAGTTATAAAATTAGAGAAATACTATCTTGCATGTGCTAAAGCTTACATTGAATTCCTCACAGAACAAATAAATGAATTTGCGATCACTTGTCAGCAGATGCATTTGTCATAAATGTACCTAAATCACATCATAGCAAAATAGGAAAAGATAGATGGTGATTTCATTCAGTGGTACATTTTAGTTCTCAAATACCCAGCTTCACTTTTGATTTTAGCAATCAAAACTAATTTTTATTGTATTTAGGTACTGTCTCAGATAAAAACAGACTTTTCAGGAAATTTTAAGTAACATCAGGACCTAAGTATTGACAGACACTGGACATGGACTGAGGGACTGTCTTCATAGGAGTACAGCATTGTATGAGATGCAGCTGGGCCCCATTACAACCATAATAGGCCTCAGGTTAGGGTATGGTGGAGCTGTCCATTTTTAAACCTTGGTCTCTCCACTGCTGAAAACTTGTTTTGTTACATAAAATTAGGGCAGCTTTTCTTCTGCCAGTCTCACGTGAACTGCAAAAAGCTTTGAATACCGATACTGATGCCATTAAGGCTGAATTTCAGGTCAAAGCCAACCGTGCATACAACGTTTCCTGGGCTGGCTGATACAACATATATTAACTGATCAATTCCAAGTGCAAGCCCAATGCCTGCAACTGGACGAACATCACAGGGCAGACATGGGCTGTGCTGAGAAGACGTTGAGGGCACCCCGCCATGTTCTGGTTAAGTATTGCAACAGGCTGCCTAGGGAAGTGGTGGAATCCCTTTCAAAAGTTCAAAAACCGTGCAGACAAGGCCCTTAGTGACATGGTTTAGTGGTGGTTTTGGCAGTGCTGGGGTAATGGTTGGACTTGATGCACTTAAAGCTCTTTCCAACCTAGTTGGTTCTATTGCTCTATGTGGGACACAAGCCCCACCGCTTCTGTAATAACCCAACGCTCCTCCACACCCTCTCGGCCCCTCCCTT
>JANHGB010023220.1:25884-38868 GCA_026283785.1 Coracopsis vasa
AAGGGGTGGTTGCGCTGCCGCCGCCGCCACCACCACCACAGCGCCCTAGTGCTGCTGCCGGGCAGAGAGAGTGAGAGGCGAGGAGCGGCGGCGGCGGCGAAGAGGAGCCGGGTGGGCCGTGCCGCGCCATGCGGCTGTGCGGGGCGCTGCTGAAGAGCCCCATCCCCAAGCAAATCGAGTACTACTCCCGCTTCTCTCCCTCGCCTCTCTCCATCAAGCAGTTCCTCGACTTCGGTGAGTGGCGGGGCCGGCAGCAGCTGTAGGAGTGGGGTGAGGGGGGTAGGGGTCGCCAGGCCGTCCCTCGCTCTCGCTGTGCAGGGGTGGCGAGGGCCCGGCCGGGCCGGTGATGGAGGCCGGCCGATAGGCCTCGTCTCCTCGCCCCGCACCTGGGCGGGGGGGCCCGCTCCTGCGGTGGCCACTGGGTGCGCAGTCACGGTGAGGGGCGGCCTGGCCGCGGGAAGTCCCGGCGGCTGGTGGGGCCGTGGTGTGTGTGGCTGTGATGGCAGCCAGCTGTACATCGTCCTCGGCCCCCGTGGTAAACACCGCCGCTGCGCTGTCTCTGTGTCCAGATGTGAGGCGAGGCGCCGGCAGGCTTGCCTCTCCTTCCTTCAGTTATTCCCAGACAGGGCTTACCGTGGGCAAGAGGGTCACAAGAAGGGCTTCTGACCTGAACTTCTGTGGAGCTTAGCGGCTGAAGGAGAGAGTAAGCTACAGGTCCTGAATATTAAAATTTTAATCCATCATGCAGAGATCAGGTTACCTAAACCTCGGGAGTGAACTCTGACAGTACTTGCGTAGGAGACCCATTCAAGGAAAATTCATGTGCTTTAGGAAGCGTTGCTGGTGAATAAACAGCATTTGTCATGTCAGAAGCCCTGGACTGAAACCAGGAATGACTTGTTTTGCTCTTAAAAAACTGACATTTTGATCTAAATAACAGTAAACCCATATCTGTGTCAGAGATTATTTTACTCCTGCCCTGTGGTACAAGAGTTGTTTAGATTTTACTAGCCTAGGAGTGTTACTTGTAGGGTAAATATAAAGGCTGTGGGTACACCATGAAGCTAAATAGTGTTCCTTCATTCCACTATTACACTAAAGGTACAGGACGACAAAAATGAGCCAGCAGTGTTAAGCCAGAAGGTGATTAAAAGTGGAAGCAATTACACATTTATGGCAATGGTATTACTGAAAGAATGCTGTAAGTGTAGAGAGCCAGCGCTGGGCTTGCTACCATGTCTTGGTGAGACAGGGCTTTCTACCATTTTAAAAACATATCATACCTTGTCCTGTGTTACATTAAAAGGAGAACCTGCCTAGAACCCATGCTTTCCTTATCTGGTCTCCACTCACATGAGAGAGTTTGTTCTCTCTTTCTCACCCCCTCATTTGCTGCTGTACTTCCCATGCTCTGGCATTTGTACTCCTTACGCCATGTCTGTCTGTATTGGCAAGAACAATGGCTTAATCTTTATTTTAGTCTTGGCAATCAACAAATAATTTCACCATTTTCTGTTTGAAAGTTTGATTTGTGAATTGTTGCTGGGAAGTATTAATGTTTGTGTAGGTTTTTGGTTGTGACTAGAAGAGTGTAAAGATTTCAGTCTTTGTTTTAATGACTTGGGTGTTCTGGCAAAACTTTGCTTTTTGGCAAGGATTTCTACCATTCCAAGTTGCCTCCGCATTACGACTTGCTTCTGGGTGACTCTTGTGTGGCAACCTTTTAATAATGCTGTTTAACATTGTAGTATCTGTTTTATTTTGTGGTTTGGAATGTGTCTTGTGATTCTCCAGCAAGAAATAGTCTTATTTTATGATTTTAAGCCTGGTTTATGTTAGTGGAAATGAACATAGTAAAAATGGTATGTTACAGCCTGGCCAGCCCTGTTCTTTGGGCATGCTCCAGCCTGTTGTCACTGGATGTTCCTATGGAATCTTGCATGTGCGTAGGCTATGTATTTAAGTGTAGCCATGTCTTAAGACTGGTAGGAAACTATATAGTTGTTGACATTTAAAACCTCTGAAGAAGAAAATGCGTATGATCTAGGCATCTGAGATCACCAGGAGTTTCTAAGATTAGTAGTTCTATGTTGCATCAACCTTGCTAAAACTCAGCTTGATCTTAATGAACCTTATTGGCCTCTTGACATCTCCTTGGGAAAACTCAAGCAGGGAGATTACAGCAGTTTAATCAAATCGATTAAAACCAATGTAGTTACTTAACTTGTGTGATCCTGGGCCTTGACTGCTTTGGGTAATTTCAAGTTCTGTTGGAGACTTCAGAGGCCTTGAGGAGAAATTGGCAACAAACTGTAAGATATTGATACAGGAGTTTACCACTTGAGGCTTAGGAAGCCTGGACTTTATGCACAGTGTCAGGGCGCTACATTACTTATACCTGAATTACCTGAAAAAGGATTTGCTGGTTGCACAGGACACGAGTATTCAAGAGAGCAAATGCACCAAGCGTAAGGAGCACAATACTCAAGGTGCAGTTCAATTGTGTTTACCTAGCCTGAATGCTTGATGGGAAGAAGACTCTCTAGTCAGCTTATGGAGGCTACCTAATTTCTCACTTATAAATGATATTTTGTTGAGCTACCTAAATGTAGTGCTTGAATTACAAAAACAACTATAAATTTTCAACAAATGTAAGAGTATAAGCCCAAAGGAAATGTGAATAACTGTCTCATGGAATGTATGTTTCTTGTATTAAAAGAGGAATTTGCCTTACTGTAATTCAAAATTTATTTGGAGAAAGATTATTTTTTTTCCTTCGTGTCTCACAATAATGTAACTACAATATAGTCTTTGTCTTTTTTGTGTTTGTTGTTGTAGACTAAGCTGGCTTCTAAATTTTTGTTTCTTTGCAAAATCCTGGTGAGCAGGGGGAGAAAAACTGTTTCTTGTGGGCTGAAGTGTCTCTTCAAACATGGTGGCAGAATATATTGACACACAGCTTAAACTTTTTTTTAATCACTAAGTGTGGGTTGTATGGAATGCAGTTGTGTGTATAGTGTGGCTGTAGAGTCTCTTAATGAGAAATTAGTGATGTTTGTTTTAAAACTTTCTCAGGTACCTTAATTCAGGTAATTAAACCACTGTAAAAGACAGCTTGGCTCTCTGAGCTGACTTCCTGGTACTAAAAATCTGTGAAACAAAACGGAAAGCAATGCCTAAAGGAGTGATTCTTAGTTGGTTTTTATAGCTGAGACCTATTTGTGTCTACATACCATGTTCTGCTGTATGTGATCTACTTTGTTGAGCTTGCAGCTATCTTTGTAGCTGCCATAACTATGTGAGAGGTTACTCGATCATGGGTTTATGATGTCTGTCACAAAGTATGAGTGTTTGGATTATGTGCTGCTTTTTTCAGTGTGTTCATTTTCTCTTTGCACACTCTTCTTGTTTGTTTCGTTTCTTTCTTACAAAGCGCATTTCCCAAGATTCTTGTGCAATCTCATTCCTTTGCAGAAGGATGACCTTTTTCAGTGTGTTTTAATATAAACAGGTTTTGACCTTGTTTAATGCTAGCATGTTCACTCCATGTTTTTCCAGGCCTCCATAATTATTCTGGTCTGGAAAAAATGAAAACCAACCAACTATATTCAGCTGTGTATTTCCAAACTAGTCACTCTGAAAGTTATTTTGGTAGATTTCCAAGTGCAGGCATTCCTAAGTGACCCAGTCTGATATGATTACTCAAATACCTTTTCTGAAATGCACTTGTAAGTAGAGATGTAGTTTTTCAGGTACATTAATCTTTGTATGCTTTGGGGCTAGGCTGTTTGAGGGGAAAAAATGCGCATACTGGAGATATGTATTGATACAGAATCTCAATTTAGATTGTTTCGGGAGTGACAGGAGAATGCAAAGTACCCAGTAGTCACTAACAGCAGCTACATACATGGGTAATCAGTTGGTCATGTATGCCTGGGGAAAGTAAATAACCCATCAGACAGGTCTTCTTGAGGAGAGTAGAGTTTCTATGTTGAGGAGTGTCCTAGCATTTAAAGGAAAAAAAAAAAAAGAAAAACATAAGCTCATTCTGCCCACACTACAGCCTGCTTTGATAAGGGCTAGGTGTGAGCCAAAAGCCTTACAGGCATGCTAATGCTGAACCCTGCCCGAGTTGGCAGGCTCCATGCAACTGCTTTGTTTGGGTCCTGTTGACATACCTCAGTTGACAGGGAAGATATTAATGAATGTTTCATGAAACGAATGGCTATACTGAAAAGGTCATATATAATTAAGTACAAATAAAGATGCAGGTGAAATGTAAGTTGTGTAATCCTTTGATCATGTGTGAAAAAGTCATTTGAAGTTGCGATAGTGCTGTATTGTGAATGTATGCCAGTATACTATTCTCGTGTATTACCCTCATTGCTGCTGCTCATCTGATGAAGTGTCTGAGACTTTTGTGAATCTGAGGTTTGTTGTGTCAAAAACATGTACCATGTGCTTTTGGAGCTTAGTTAGTACTGAAGCTATCTTGGCCAGTTGTAATGAACTGTGTTCTAGCCTTTTCTGTTTTAAGTCTCAAACTAAATATTTTGGGTGAATTTTGTACCTGTGGGGTTAAACTTTGCTTTTCTTAGCTCTTTGCACATATAGATGAAACTTAACAAAATGGCACTTACCCTTCCTTATTTGTCATATGTTAGTGTTCATGTGCTACATAGTGTGAGTTTGGACAAAAAAGACATGTATATACTTAAGATAGAAGATGGTGAATCATAGTGAATTTTTGTTGTGAAATGTGGCTTAGGAGATCCTGATTTCATAGGTTATAATCAAAATATCTGTGGTAACTGCTACAGTTACTGGCATTGAAAAATATCACAAAGGTTGTAATTTAGTAGTTTCACTGTACTGTGAAAAGCTGAGCATGCAGTAGATAATCACAGTGCATGCAGTTTGGGAACTTCTGTGTCCCGCGGCATGGCTGGAGGAAAACACGAGCAATGGATCCATCCCAACTTATGTTTGAGTTATGTTATGAAATGGTTTAGTTTGTGGTACCTGTTTTGAGGACTTGTAGGCCTCTTCCAGAACCAATTCAAAGAATAAACCAAATGTTGGCATTGCTGTTGATTGCTGTCAGTTGTACGTGCAGTGTTAGATCAGGTTTCTGCAGGAGTGTTTACACTTCATGTTGTTTTGTTGGCAGCAGGCACATGTCAGCACTGAAACTGAAGATGTGCCATTGAAAAGGTAGCAAGTTACAATATGAACAGCAAGATGTGGGGGTAGGAAAGTAGAGATTGAAAGCAGTCTTATGTCTCCAAACAGAATTATTAGTTTTCTGATGGAAGATTACTATTATAAGACTTTTTTGTATACAAAAAGATACTGGAAGTTATGTGTGTGGGGTTTTTTCCTTTTTTTTTTTTTTTCCCCTGCAGATTTTGGGGCTAAAAGCTACTATTAAATAATTACTTACCATTTATTCACTGTAGCTGTGTTGGTTTTTTTCCTTTGTACTGCTATTTTATTTTATTTATTGTACTGTGCATTGACCTTAAATGTTACGCTTGATTTAAATGCACCTTAAAAAAAAAAGTTTTAACGTGAATGTTAACCAATAGTGTGCTGAGCACTGAATCAGATCAGAAAGATGGATGCTAGTCAGGCATTACTGTCTTTTATTTTCATCTGGCTGGCTTCAGCTTCTAACCAGCAATTTTGTTAAAGTTGTCATTGGTAGGTTGGGATCCTTTAATGTCTGGAATTTTTTTTTGCTGTGGGATATTTGTACATTGTGATGGAGTATTTTGTTTTGATCTTGTAAAGCTAAATACATTCCTTAACTTAATAACATGAGTTACTTTTAAGCCTTATGAAAATACCATAGAATAATTTTTTTTGGCTTTTCCAGGATTTCCAGTATTATTCTTAAAAAATGTCTGTTGAAGCTTTAAATAGAATCCCAGTGGAGTTTTGTCTAACAGTGGGATAGAAGCATTTTACTGCTCAGTTTTTATCTTGAAAGGCTAGCCTTTTGCCACAGTGAAAGCTAGATGTGCAAGCAGGGTTGTCTGCCTGCTTTTGTTCTTGAATTATTTTGGGGTTATTGCTTTTCTGTATTCAGTCCTTCATTCTCTAGATTTAAGCATGGATAAAGTTTACATTTTGTAACATAAAAAATGTGTTTCTTGAATGGGCTGTAGCACAGAAAAGTAGCTGGAAGCCCCTGTTTGATGTAAATTGTAACAGGTTATAAATAACAGTTGCACCTCTGCCAATCTGTCAGGCAGTGGTATTCCAATACTGTACATAACATTGAATTTTATAAAGCCTAATATTGATTATTGTGGAGGTCTGGAACAGTCATAACTTCAGCACTCACTATTGAGCTGGTAAGACATATTTGTGTGTGTATAGTACTGTGTAATATTAGATGATGGTGTATGTCATGTACAGAATTATCTGTATCAATCACAGTACTCCAAGTGGGGTTTCACAAGTGCAAAGTTGAGGTGCAGGATTTCCTCTTTCAACCTGCTGGTCACTCTCCTTTTGATGCAGTCCAAGATACGGTTGGCTTTCTGGGTTGCGAGCACACACTGCTGGCTCATGTGCAATTTCTTGTTGACCAACACCCCCAAGTCCTTCTCTGCAGGGCTGCTTTGAATCACTTTTCTGCTCAACCCGTAGCTGTGCCTGGGATTGACCTGACCCAGATGCAAGACCTTGCACTTGGCTTGGTTGAACTTCAAGAGTTTGGCATTGGCCCACCTCTCAAGCTTGTCAAGGTCCCTCTGGATGGCATTCCTTCCCTCCAGTGTGTCAACCACATAACTTAGTGTTGTTGGCAAACTTGCTGAGGGTTCACTTGATCCCACTATCCATGTCACCTACAAAGATGTTGAATAGGATTGGTCCTAAGCATTGGAAATTCTGCCTTAAGTAGGTGATTTAACTGGCCCTTTCTTGCCTGTAAGAGTAGGCTAGTAGCCTGCAAGTGAGCATCTTCCGACTGATTGTTTTGTTTCTCTAAACAGCAGAAAATTCCCTAGTCTGTGTTTTGTTTGTCTTTGGACTGATCAGAGGTGCTGCTGCAGCCCTCTGCTTTCAGGTGCTCAGAAAGGGAGATGATGTTACACTGCATAGGTACATGTGTACATACTCATGCATTGTTTTCCTGAGGCTGTATATGGTGTTTAAGCAGACAGTTGAATGTTTGTTGGTGAAAGAGGACAAGAACACCAGGTCTGCATAAAGCAGTAAAAAATGCTTTGCTTTTTTGCTTCCACCTCCCCCCATCCCTTTTTATCAGGTGACAGAAGTGATAAAGAATACAGCTTGATGGATTGATGGCAAAACCACTTTCTGGAAAGACAAAAAGAGAGGTTTTGTAGTTCTTAAAGATCTAAGGATCTTTTAGACACCTTTTTATCTCAGAAACTGGTAGAAATAGTTGCACTGCCTCATTTGGACTAGATTTCGACAAAAAAGGAGGTGCTTGAGGAAAATAGGTAGATAGGGTCTCTCCTAAGACATAAGGAATATAAGATGACCTGTCAGTTTCTGATGCAGACAAAACAAAGTAGTAGACCAGTGGAATTCCAGAAATACTGTTCATTAAAAAGGAATAATATGAAAACTGGAAGCAAGGACATGTATGTTGGGGTGCAGTATAAATAACAGCTGAGGTGAAAAGTCATGGGATAGAAAAGCGGAGAAAAAGATGCTGAGATAATTTATAGTAATTGGGGAGAATGCTGAAGTGTAGCATTTGCTTGATTAAAGTAATTATGTAATGGTAAAGGCTGCTGAATTCATCTTTGCTTTGATGTTCAGAAAAAGATAACTTTTATCCAGAAACTGAAAGGAAATCACAGCTCTCCCTTGGCCCTGATTTTAGATGAGCTGAAATATGTCTAGATCCTCTTGGCTTAGTGGGTTTCAGTAGAAATAAGCCAGTGATGTGTTTTGTGAGTAGCTGAACACTCTTCTGCAAATGTGAGCAGCCTGGTACAGCTCAGCTGTTGCTTACAGGCTTCGTGAAAATAACCTATGGTGATGGCCTCCGAGTTGTGGAAGTTGGAAAATACACTACCTGTGTGCAAAAGGAAGACAGAATAAGTGTGGCTGACTGTAGTAGCTGAAAAATTATAGAACTAATAATGATGTAATATAGATAAGCGCCAAGAGATAATAAGATAGTAAAGAAACAGTAAGTTGTGTCGGAGCACTCTGATTTCTAAGTTAATTTGGTGCCTGGTAAGGCAGTAGCAGTAGATGCTCTGCCTGGCTTTTTATGAAGTTTTGGAGCAGCCCGTGTGAAATTCTTAATTAAAACAAACCACCAAAAAAAACCCCAAACAAACAAACAAACAACCACAAAAACCCAAAACAACAACAAACCAAACAAAAAAACACCCAAAAACCCCCAAACCACAACCCAAACCTCAAAAAAAAAACCAAAACCCCACTGAACCAAACCATGAAAAGCTATGGAATAACTTTAAGATGAGCACTCGTGCAGGTGTTTGTTTCCCTCCTCCTGCCCCACATTGGCCAGGGGAGAGAATAGGAAGGGCAAAAGGGAAAACGTGTGGGTCAAGATAAAGACAGTTTAATAATGAAGGAAAAAGGAAGAGAAACGAGTGATGCAAAGGAAGTCGCTTGTCTCCTCCCACCCAGCCTGTCTCAGTGCAGTGGCTGTCTTAGGAGACAGAACCACTTTTTTTTAAATTGCTTGGCATGACATTATGTTATGTGGAACATCCCTTTGTCTAGTTTAGGTCATCTGTCTCGGCTCTGTCCCCTTCCAGCCTCTAACCCACCCCCAAACCTATTTGCTGTGGTAAGGGCTGAGTGCAGGAGAAAGAGAAGGCATTTGTGCTATGCAAGTAGTGCCCAGTAGTAGCCAAAACCAAAGGCATGTCATCAACACTTACAGTTACAAATCCAAAGCACAGCACCCTGACAGCAGAACCTTATGGGTTGCTGTGGAGAAAGCTGACTTCATCCCAGCCAGACTTGTTAGACACACTTTTGAAAAGCACTTCATATATACTCTGTGTTTTACTAGCAGTCTTTGGTCTTCACAGTACTGTTCTGCAGAGAGTGAGTAGCATTGCTTCACTTCTCCAAGGCCCAACACAGTGTAATCTGTAGGAGAATTAGGCATAGATTTAGGAATTGTATTATCTAATTCCATAGTTACTATATTAAAGCAGATTTTCTTGATGCCAGTTCTCCTTAATATATTAGTGTTTTTAAAAGCCATTTTTCTCCCCAAAATTGCTTAAATATTTTACATGCTGCTACTTATCCTTCTTAAAATATGTTTATGATTTTGTGTGTGTTCCTGGAGTCAGTTAAATGTAAGTTGAAAGGACAGATTAGAGCACTGAACTGTGACTGAGATATACAATTCTTCTTTTTCTGATGCTTTGTGTTTTGTAAGAGACTATTGCATTGAGCATTTTTCCTCTGATCTTTCCTAAGCAGATGCGTCATTGTGTCTTTGCTCTGTTTAAATAATTTTCTTTGCCTGGGAAGAGGCTACTCTTACTCTATGTGTATATGTGTGTGTGTGTAAAACAAAATGGGCACATTAGTTTGGAGTCAATGTAAAATAAGTAATGAGGGATTTATAATACTTTCACTGACTTAATTCCTTCAAATGGTACACTTGTGTAAATTTTAGTCAATATTTTTCAGACTCAGGTTGAAGACTATGTAAAAGAAGAAAGAGGCAAAGTTAAAAATTACTTCTTGCTAAAAAAATAATTTAGATTTTACTTTGTCTTTATGCTTAAAAATTTATGTGGACTGCATAAATACATCTGAACCCTGGTAACTGGCAGTGGCATAGAGAAATCCGCTCATCATCTATTTTTTGCAATGTGGTTTGTTAATCATCAAAAGCATTTTGTAACAGGATGTTTTAACAGGCTAACACCTTTCAGCTCACTGAGACTGAAGGGAAATTGAACCATGTGGCATTGGCAGTATTTTATGTAATGGGTATTAACTGTATGAGTGTTTGCTCATAAACATTAATTTTATTTATTGTGGAGATTTGGAATAACTTTGGCATGCTGACAGGAACTAAAGGATAAAACAGAGATTCATGTTTTTCTGGAACAGTTAGTGGGAATTATGGAAGTTTTCCATAAAGGTTAGGGAGGAAGCTGACAAAGCTGTGAGAACTTAGGAAGAGTGTTAAAAATTTGGAATATCTAACTATAACCTTCGGTGTAAAATAAGTCTTCACCATTTACAGGAGGAAAAGGTGATTATAAGCTCAAAGGAGCAAAAATCATTCTTTTCTGGTCAGTTTCTAGCAGAATCTGATCAGAGAGCAATAAATGGGGAATAAGTTTCTTTGGCTTGATGTTTTAATTTTTAAGCCTTATCTACATAAAAAAAAACCCAACAACCTAAACCCGTAAAATTTTGTTTTAAAATTTTGGTCTTAGTGGAACAAACCAGTAAATTTCTCCTGTTTGAAAGCTATAGATCACCTTCGCAGTGTGACCAGGGTGGATGTGTGTACAGTATGTGTACCTTTTCACTGCTCTTAGACTATTCCCTGCTTAGGTCTCAGGAGTGTTAGCAGAAGGGGAACTGAGATACTCTGAAGAGCCACTTTTTTTAGAGGCTGCTTGTGCTTGGTAAGGGAGGGAGGTTTTGCGTTGCACATATAGCTCTAGGATCCATGATCCAGGCCATGGTTTCTTCTAAGAACAATTCGAGTTTTTGCTTGTCATGTACTGTGAGGAGTGCCTGTGATACAGCAAGACAAGGCTCAGCTGCTAAAATGATTCATCTGACTTTCAGCCTACTTTGAAATTGCCCCAGGGAAAAACAACCTTTGGCCGATGTGTCTGAAAAATACAGCCTGTGGATAATTGCTTGAGCATCTCTGCATTAAACTTTATGGATCCCTTTGACTACTCTACTTGGCAAATGCTATAAAATAAGTCAAAACTTTATTTCATTAGAACAGAGTGGTAAGCAGTACAAACATTAGTTTTAGATCAGGGAAGCTTATTTTAAAAATGCATGCTTTGAGTTCTACATAATGTGTGGTACTGGTTTACAGCTTTTACAGGTGGTTGCCTGATAATCCATTCCTCTTGAGACAGAAGCACATCTTCCTTTGAGTCTTTTTAATATAACAGGAAAGTTGTGGCTTTAAGAGTTAAAATTAATGAGTGCAGTTTGACTAAGACTATAGATCTGCAGTGGATTGTGCATCTGTTAATTCCTTCTGTTTATCTGTTCCAGTTCAACAGTAAGTTAAGCTGCTTCCCAGAACAAGTCTGTTTCATTCGGAGGACCATTTACTTGGAATGTGTTTACTGGAGTTCACAAGTTATATGTCATAACTTATATTATTATTTCTACATTATTATTACATTAGTGTACAGCTAATGTAATAATAAATGTAATTATATTGTCCATGTTGAGATAATGACAACTATTTTTTTGACATTTTGCCCTTAACCTGCGTTTATATAAGATGCAAACTGACTTTCTCTTGGCACTAGTATTCATCTATATGGCTATAGTAATAAATACACAGAAGATAAAAACTGACTCTTTCAGAGATTTTTGGAAATAACTGGGCATAAGTGTAGTTTTTCTGTATGCAATTTGAAGAGTAGTTATAGTTGCTTATTTTGAATTTCTTAAATTGAAGCCTGAACCTTTGTGAATGTGATTTGGACTGGTTATTTAGAGGACAAAATAAAGGCTTCTCATTAGTGAATGGTATCCTAAAATTTTCCTTTGGAATAGAAAGAGAGTGCTGCAGTTGGCCTGGCTGGCAGAGCTTCAATCTGTTAGCTAAATTGCATAAATCTGAAGTTGTTTATTAAGATCAACTGTTCCTGTACTTCAGCTCTGGTAACTTACCTGTATGCTGTGTTTCCAGCATGACTATTGGAAATCTTAACTGGAAAGTGAATTAGTATGTGAGCTTCCTAGTTTGGATTGTGCTTAGCAATGCAGTGGCACAGAGTAGAAATCAATGGTTGTACAGTGTTAAATACATTCTCAATTACGAACAGAAATAGTTTAGATTGAGAAGACTTGAGCACTTCTGTCAGTGTGCTTTTTCCTTAGGCTGCAAAGGAGCAGCTAGTAATGGGAACTGGACTGAAGAACAGAAGTTATGTGGGAAAGCTTACTTGCAGACTTTAATTCCTCTGGATTTAGCTGCTTTTCTAGCAGTAGTTGTTGAAAAAAACTTAATTGTTCAGACTTCATAAGTGGTATGTTTATTACAGTTCAGTAAGATGTAGGAACATTTTCCTGTCATTAATTCTTCCAGTTTAATGTTCTTGAAACTTCAGAGTTTCTCGAGTTTACTTAATGACATAAAAGTCAGTCTCTTACTATGCCAGTGATATGTGCCAAGTGAAAGCATGTCCTTAAAAAAGGACACAGTGAAAAAATTGCAGTTGTTGGTGGAAGTAGCCTTAGAGAGCAGTGATGGAACTTGGGCTGAAGCTTAGGTCTATGATGTCTAAAAACCAGGTTGAGTGCCTCAGGTTAGTGTGGGCCATGATACGGCCATCTGCTGGGTACCTGTGTTGGAACAGCTGTGCAGGGTGTGGTTGCTATCCTGTAGCATGATGTGGTAGTTTGGAAAAGGGAAACCAGTTTCAATGTGCAGCTTTCTTAGAGGCAGCTCTGTGATAGAGAGTGAGGGTCACAGGAGTCAGCATCTGCAGTTACATTGTGTATGTTCCTTTTCCTTTCATTGGGTTTTACAAAGCCCTGTCTTTACCAAATGAACAAACCACCCCTGTATGCTTTTTGTGGGATTGGTGTTTTTAGTGTGTCATGGTTTAAGCACAGTCGGCAACTCAGCCACGCAGCCGCTCGCTCACTTCCCCCACCTTCCTCCCCCCAGCTCCCAAAGGGATGGGGAGGAGAATCGAAAGAATGTAACTCCCATGGGTTGAGATAAGAACAGTTCAGTAACTAAGGTATAACACAAAACCACTACTGCTACCA
>JANHGB010023222.1:0-12412 GCA_026283785.1 Coracopsis vasa
CTTCAACTGCTTTTAAAAGATATATATTTTTATCTGTCCTTATTTACTAAAAACACTCATATTGAAACTCAACTAATTTCTTAAATGCTTTATTTCTAACAGCAACATAGACAAGATAAAGTCACTGCTGGAAAGCTGATGGAATGAGTGTTCATTGATAACAAGTGCCTAAGTGCATGGAGATGCAAGTCAACATTTTGTTTAAGAAAGAGGTAATTTACAGTAGTCCACATTCTTCAGAATGGATTCAAATTCCTTAGGTTGCAGAGCAGATCAGTCTATAATCAAATGCTCTCTAATGAGATTAAAACGTCATTTTTTTTTTAATTCAATCCACACTTAATGGGAGGTTTGCTTATCAGCCAAAGTCTAGACCTGAATGTGAAATAAAGGGTATGTTATTTGCCACACAAAGACAGTAACTGTTACTGGAATTCAAACACTCATGCAGAGCTGGTGTTCCGCTGTCCTCTGAGCCATGTGCCAATGGCCCTTCCCTACACCATCAGAGCTTAAAAAAGATAGGGAATCCCAAATGCCAAGGAAAGAGGCAGGAAAAGGTTTTCTTTTTCATTCCCTGCAGCACTTTGCTTCCCTCAGTGACAGAGAAGGGTCATTCCACATCAGTGTGATATATGCAGTGGTTCACAGATTAGTCTTGGTAAGCTACATACATATACTTTTGCAGAATCTCCTGAGATCACAGTCACACAATTAGGTTTGGGGGGATGAAGATGGGTGAACCCCACCAAACTTGAGTGTTCAGAGATTGTGTTTCTCACAGATATTACCCAGCTGTCTAAGCTTAGGCTTGCCTAACTAGGGAGTACTACAACAGTCACAGCAAGGATCATTATGCCTTAGGGCAATACTGGTGGGTCCTAGGCTCAAGTAGCGCAAGTATTAGCATTTCTAACACAGAAGTGGAGTCTCTCAGTTGGAAAGGCTCTGCAGAAGTCATTGATTTTATGGCTTCGAAGGATCACTTAGTCCAATTTTATCTCTTTCTGCTATGCCAACAATCAGCTGTAGTTTCTCGTTTGGATGCTCCTATGTTGTCATTCATCTGGTCAATAAAAGGGGAAAAGATATTAGAGTAGCATGAAATTTTGACAGACACCTGGCAGTTAGTTATAGATACTAAGCTGCAGTGAAGAAGACACAATTGAAAAGGTGAAAAAAAAAAAAAAAGATTAATTAAAATAACACACGAAAATAAATAAAACCTAGCCTTTTCCTTTGACACTTGGTCTGGAGCAGAGCAACACAAAAAAAGTTCAAAAACATAAAAGCAATCAACCCAATTGACCCAGAACGCCTACACTTCATTTTGCTGGATTTACAAACATGCATCGTTCTGACTCATGACAGGCAGTTCAGAAGCAAAGTCAGATCTTGACAGGAGCTAATCATAAGAACATTGATTTCTGAACCAAACTAAGCAGCCAAAACACATGGTCTTTGCTCAGCTGCCAGTACGATACCATCCAGATTTGTGTCCAAATAGAACCCATCATAATGCAATCATTAATCAGTCTGATTTAGAATAATGTTTGCAGCAACTGATTACTGCTACACATAACCATTTATCACTTAAAATGTGAAAATTTTCCCCCTACCATTCAAGACAATGCAACTAATTCTGCCAGTATACTGGGGCTGGGCAGAAATGCCAGTGATTCATTTCAGAAAGATGGAGTCTTGCCTAAAATAAACAGTTCATGCTTGCAGTATATTCAGAAGCTAAAAGCCACCATTCCTCTGGAAGCACTAATGCTAGGGATCTGTACCCAGTTACACTGTGACCTGTGAGTTTAAAAATTATTGTTCCCAAATTGTGTGCTACAAGCATACAGAGTTTTGTTGCTCTGATTATCAGATCAAAATTCCATGTGTTGAAGTCAAGATAGGAGAAATAACTTTGAGCCACACAATAGCAGGAACTATGGAAATAACTGTCATGCATGTAAAAAGAGAATTAGAATTGCACTCTGTTAGTGTCATCTGAAATAAGAATTGATCTGACTTGGTAAAAGGTTGACTCAAGACAGGGTTTTATTTATTCCTTCACAGTGTATACAAATGAATTGTTGCTGTTCAGTTTCAGATCTCACTGAGAAGTTTCGATCTGGGGATGTTCCATTTAACATGGGAAAAAAATAACCCTGACAAATCCAAAGTGAACATCTGAACTGGGGGGAAAAGGGAAGGAAAGCAGCAGAGCAGATGGGGAGAGCTAGAGTATTTTTTTTAGCCCTGTTCCAGATACAGGTACATTCAGGGCAGACATGGGCAGCAGCTCAGCACACACAGCAGGGTGCCAGCACTAACACAATGGCAAATGATAGGCTTTTGTCCCTGGAAACATCTTTGCCAATGCTTGTAGGTGCGCATGCATAAGCTCATCTCTCACTGTTTAACTGATGGCTGATGAAAACCTCTTACTAGGACCAAATGGGCCATAAAAATGCTGGGAATCTAGCTGAAACACTGAAACAGTGTGGACATTGGTGTAAGTAAGTCTCAAAGGAAGGCTTCATGTTTTATCTGCTAGCAGCAGCTGCCTGCAAAACAGAAAGACCCAGAAAGCACCTTTATGATTGCAGCACTGTCTGTCAAACCAAGTTTTTACCTGATTTCAGTTAACAAGAGGTGGTTAGTAATGAAATGATACTGCAGCAAGTTGAGTACTGTATGTTGCATGAAATTGACTTTTAGAAGGTGGAAAAACAAGAGGCTGTTCAACCCAGCAGCCAAAGAAAGGCAAGGCTGCCCCTGGCACATCCCCAGGTCCAGTGAGGCCCCAGGCATGCACACAAACACCACATCTACACCTATGTACATAACCAGCCGCACAGATCAATGCAGACATGCACACTCAGCATGCACACAAATGTAAACAGCAGCCTCGTCCTGTTCACCTCTCTGGCAGATCAGGATGAAGGTCCATTAATGGGAATATGTATGAGCGTGTGAACAAGGTGGATCCCTACAGCACTGTCCAGCCCAGATACCTGGCCTTCCCAGTAGCTGTTCATGGATCCCAGTCTCCTCAGTTGCTGGCATCAGGTCATACAAGCCCCAGGGCCACAGCCCCCTTGCAGAGCCCTCTTGCACAGACCAACACACATCTCTCAGTCAATCCCAGACACCACAGTCTCTCTGGCAGTTGCCCTGGACCTCCTGGTCCCCATGGTAGCCAACTCCTCTGGTGGTCTCGCACACAGTGACACACATATCTTATTGCTGCTTTGGAAAATGGGTCCCAAAACAGTTACCCTACTTGACGGCTAGTCCAGTTCTATATTTGCTAGCTGTCACACACCAGCATACGTACTCTCAGTCAGTGCGGTTGCTGGCATCACAGTCATGTGGGCACCTTGACCATGGCCTGACTCCAGCTGCTGACACATAGCCCTCCAAACACATGCACACAGAATGCAGTCCCCTCACCCAGGAAAATAGTTAGATATGGAGTTAATAAGAAGGTAGGACTGACCCTGTTGGTCAGGTGCAGGGCATGGCCAGATAAGGCTACTGACCTTCAGCCTGCCTACTTACAACCAGCCTTGACTCTATTTTCCTACATTTCTTCCTCCCTGACTGTCTTGATCCTTCTTTCCCTATCTTTGGTTCTTCCCATAAACCTCCCATAACAAATCTTGTGCAATCCCACAAAACTCTTTCCCTGAATCCTCTAATGTGTCCCATACCCCCAGGCAGTGCCCGCCATAGTCCAAAAGGTGCTCTGGAGAGCAGCTGGTGGTGCTGCTGGGTGTCACCCCTAGCACGTGGGGCTGAAGGTACCTCTGGTACAGCCATGGGAGAGACCGTGTCCCTTTCCCTGACTGGGTTATGGGGTTCTCCTGCCTTCATCATGCTCCTGAGTGCCTCTGTGTCTGTGGAAACAAGACTTTTATCACATAAGCTGGCAAAGTATTTCTGTCAGACTTAGATCTTCCGATCATGCAGTTTTGCGGCTGAGACAGGAGGGGACCCTGTTTATCACTCCTAGGAACTGAGGACAAGCATTCAGCTAGCTAGTCCATGGCAAGCCCCTAAAGTCAGCCTCTAAAAAGCTACTGGAATATTACATTACAAGCAAAAAACATCACCAGTTCAGACTGAATCTTGAAAGGGTCTCTGTCACTGTGAACGCAATGAGGAATCACAAATACCACAAGAGACCTGAGGCTAAAATCTCCAAGGCCATGTTCACAGCACCAGGAGTCCCACAAATTAGAGCGAAAACAGACAGCAAGATGACATGTGACGTTTGGGAAAAATACAGGAGGCTCAGTGGTTTATATCTCTTTGCCTGAATTTGCATTACCGTTCAAGTGTGAAAACCTAGGAAGATACAAAAGGCGTCAGAATTGCTAGGTCAGAGCAATTACTCCTCTGATAAAGAGCCACATTTCAGTAGGAGATTATCAAACTACACTTCTTCACTGAAAGCAGAAGGGATTGCATTAGTTTTGATAGAGAACTGTGGGTCAGTGTAGCAGTCAGTGTAGGAAAGACTTGCAAATCTGGATCAAAACAGTGGGCATCAAGGAAACCTCACTATTCAACCACAGGAGCCATTGTAGCTGCTTCCCAGAATATCCTTCTGCTGCCTTAGGCCATTGAGACAGTAATAACTTCTGGCTCCTATGTAACGAGCACCAACATGCGTCTAATATTACACGCCTTCTGCCTCCCACTCCATCCCCTTAATGTGGAGGCACAAGCAGCAAATGTTTTTGGTTGCTTTGTCCCAGGCTATTTGCAAATGCAGAGGAAGATACTGGCTGTTGGCATCCAACAGCTTTTCTGCATCTCCTTGCAATGGCACCAAATGGAGCTAGCTCTGCTGGGTCACACTGGTCTGGGTAATAGAGATCTCGTCACTATTTGAACTTCCCTTGTCTGGCAGCATCTACTGTAAATTAATAATCCTTTTATATTTTTTGAGAGAAAAGAAGATGGAGAGAGGAGTACCTTTAGGAGGCTCTGGTACCATTTGCTTGGAGCCACTTCTACGATACATCTCAGCCTTTGCTTACACTATAGACAATGTGAGGCCATATCTAATTTGCATTCTGCAGTACCTCTCTTCCCATATCCCCACCTTCCAATGGGCCCCCTGGCTGTCCAGGCAGCATGTGACATGCCTTGGCACCCTCATAGCCTCAGCTCCCATGGTTGCACCCCATGGATGGGCAGGCACAACTTGCTGGGGCTGGTGCATGCCCAGGTCTTGCTGGAGAACTGGAAGACAGCCAAGGCACATACCTGGGAGGAGCTGAGTCACAGAGTAAGAGACTCCTTGGCTCCAAGGTACTGCTGAACAACACATTAAATGTTGTGACCTCAGCCACCCTTCAAAATGGTCCTCAGCCCTTTTATATGGTAAAGGTAACAAACTTCAGTTGATCTTGCCATTCACCCAAATACAGATCTCTTGCAGTGAAAGCAATGGGGAAAAGCTCTCAGTAACTTTGGACAGCGAGATATATTATAAGGAAATTAATGTCTTCTATACCTTCTATTTAAGAATCAACTTTACCATTTGTGTAAAGCCTCTTAAAAAAGATGATATTTTTCCAAATGACAATGAAGAAAAAAAGGAAAGAGGAGGAAAGGGTAAAACAGTGGTGGTTTTTTTCTCCCCAAAATATGTAGTTCCAATAAAATTCTTACACAGAAAATTTTGATATTACTAGCGCTAAGGAGAAAAAAAAAAATCTCATCTGTTTTCACTGTAGCCTCCAGTTCTGTCATTCTGTTTCTTTTCATGTAAATTACAGTAAAATACTGCTGCTGTTACGCATTCACCTTTCTGGCTGCTCTGGGAGATACCACCTTGAGGCCACCAGAGCAGTTCACCTGTTCAGAGTGCATTACTCTCCAGCTTGAAAAAGGGTTTTCCATTATTGCAAGGTACATTTGTACTATGCTTAGAGCATTTCTACCCTGAGGTAGTGTCAGACTGGCATCACCCAGAATGCCGCCATGACACAGCGATGATCTTCTTAAATGCTGAATAAAAGATGTTAATATGGTGGAGTGCTGCCTGAAGAAAGGCAAAGAACTGCACCATCTTGTACCCACTGCACAATGTACTGTCAGCAAAACCCTCTCCTTGCCATACTACCCAGCTCTACCTTTGGTTGTGCCTTTGTGTGCCCTTAAAATCTTTCAGTCATGAAGTGTAAAAAGGCTGTGCTGATTTAGGCTCAGTATGGTATTTATTCAATGGTCAAATGTTCCAGAAGCACTTTTTTTAGAGAATTGAAAAGTATTTTTAAAAGATAACTCACAGCACCTCATTTTTAGGTTCCCCTTTAGTTAGAATCTTAGAAAGCACATCCCACATTGTGTCCTCTCATGAAACACATGTGAGAAAATGTAATAATAACCCAGGAAACTGTTGCAAGAAACTTTGCATGCCTGCACACCTTCTCATTAAGCAGGGGAGGTGAAGTGCTCACAAGCTTTGCAGTTTCACAGATCCCTCAGGTCCACAAGAAAAGGAATGGGAGATCCCCAGGAGGGGTTTCCTTCTACAGATTGTGCTTCTTTCTAAAGAAAATGAATGCTCAGCTTTATGGGTGATCAGAAATCTTCCAAGTCAGCACAGGCGGTTACTTCTGTCTCACTTGTCAACTTCACTCCTAGTCTCAATCCCATAGGCTCACAGCAAAAACAGAAACCCCAGCCACAGAATCTAGAGAGGCGTGGATACCATGGACCACTGACCAGAGGTAAGATCTTCTGGGTCTGTGAAGTGGAAGAAACAGTGACAAATGTGAGTGTGTGGAAGCCCCAGGGAAGACTGGCACTCTGTTGCTGACACACAGAAGGATGCTGCGCCTGTCTTGAGGAGCCTCTGGCCCCAGAGAGCAGTGATGCTAAACTTTGGCTGCCAGAAAGCAAAGAAAAAGTAAATGCAAGTTTTGCCTTTTGCAAAGGCATTGATAAACACTATCACTCTGCATGAGAGAAAATCCTGCACTGCAAGATACGCAAGAAGACTTGCACAGCCTTGTTCAGTGACTCTCCCCCCTTTCTCCCAGCTTGTGGATTGTATTACAGAAAGACACTGTCTATATTTACATTATTTTTATTTTCTTGCTAAGTATTTCCTGCTAGCTGCCTTAGCTGATAAAACACTGAGTTAAACAGATCAGAGGTTTGACTCACCATGGCTGTTCTTATGTTGCCTTCTCACCCATTTCATATAGCTTGCTCAAAAGAGAAGGGTCACCTCTCCTTGGCTCTTGCGCTTGGCACATTGTTTGCACCTTGCTAAGTGGGTATTAACCTGACCTGTCAGTATAGCAGAACTTTGCACTCACATTTTCTCAGAGCAGGACACAGAAAGTTAGAGCGGTGAAATCAAACTGACAGTTCCTGTAAAATCCATCTCAGAAAGCACAGCAGAGCTTCCTGACCCTCAGAACCTCGTGACAAAGGTATTGAACTAAAAAATTTAGTATTACTTCTATTTAATTTCTTTTTCACAGTGTTTCTGTTACTGTACCCATGGACTCCATTTGGTGATGAATTCCCAGCACAAGCTCAGCATTTGTTTCCTCTAGCTTAAAGACACTATGAGCACCTTCTGGGGAGAGGCCAAGAGCACCTTCTGGGGAGAGGCTTCCTCACCTAAAGCGCTGAAATGCAGAGACCCGTTTCTTTGCATTCGTTCATGTAGAATGACACCTCCCTGCAGACCACTGCACTGACTGCAGTCTTACTTTGTCTGCAGCCTTGGGGAAAACATACACAAAAATCCCTGCAACATCCAGATGGTGCCCTGAGAGGCTGGAGTGAAGAGAAGCTCCGGAGTTTGCTGCCTGCGTGGAAGCAGCCAGAGCCTCTCCAACAGCTACACAAAAGAGCCTCTGTCTCTGCTGATGAGAGATCCCTTTGAAGCTTGGGAATCCTGACTGGCAGCATTTCATATCTGGCCATCTTTAGGTTTGGAGCAATGAAGAATGGGAAAGAAGAAAAAGATGGGAAAGGAGAGAGCAGGGAAGAAAAAAGGTAGGATCAGCTTAGTATAGGCCTGGCTAAGAGCCCGTGACAATGACATACATTTTGCATTATCTCACCAATGCCATTTCTTGGCTTAAGGCTTTCTTATCAACATGGAAATTTCCAGATTGTTTTTGACCTTTTGAGCAGAGAGTGGGCAATTGTTCTCAGCTAAAAAGACAAAACACCCTCAATGCAAAGGTACATCATAAAACTTAATAAGCCTAAACAAAAGCATGCAGTTTCATTTTAAAGAATGAAAGTATTGCTACCTTCTCTATCAAATTATGGGGAATTCTTTACAAAACAAATTCCAATTACCTGCAAATAAACTGGTTATGTCTGATTGTGAATATTTCCAAGTTTAGAAAACTGTAGCTCACTTCTTACTCTCTATTGCAGTGTGGTTACAAAATATTTTTACCCCTCTATGCCTTACTTTCTCCACTCATTAACTGTACAACTTCCTTGTTGAAATCTATAAGAATGTTGTAGATGATTCTTGTACAGCAGCAAGCATTTGCTCTTTAAAGATAAAAAACATTTTGGAATATAACTTTTGATGTTAACAAATTTGTTCCCTTAAGATGTCTTTCTTTACCACTGTCAACTTCATGCTTCCCTAATGTATAAAAAATGGCTTACAAAATAAATTAAGCTTTCACTCTCAGGTCTTTGAATACAAAAAGGATCAACAATTTAATTCATTTGCAATATTTAACTACTTATTCTGTTATTTTCTGTTCTCTTTAAAATGCATAACCTTAATTTTATTTGCAGAGAATCCTAATGTTAGGTATTTCAGAGAGAAATCAAGTGCTAAGAATAAAACTTTCTGATTGACTGTAAAAGGGCTCAAGAAATTACTCTCCACATCTAAAGAAAAGGCAGGCTGTGATTCACCAAGGCCAAAGCACGAATGGTAGAGAAAGAAGTAGACCTCAAAAATTTGTGATTGTCATATTTTAAAACTTTTAATCTTGCTTTTCTGAAAGTCTCAACCTTTCACTTTCTTCCAAGTATGCTTCCCAATGTTTTCAACACTTGCATTTTTACCATAAAATTGTAGGACTTTCAAATTGTCCTCATTAATTTATTATTACAGTGTCTCTTATGATTGTTCATCACAGGAACAGCCCAGCCACGACCTCTGAGCTGTAGGCAACTCAAAGGTGATGCCAGATGACCAGCTACAAAGCCCCACTGGGATGCTTCTGTGCTTAAATGCCCATGTGATGAGTCCACATAGGGCTCAGCTGTCCTCCACCCTATCCACATCCTGCTGGAGTGGCCCCAGGGGGCCACTGCCACAATCCCCTGACTGTGAACCACCTTTCCTTGAGCTGCCTGTCCCCTCTGTTCTCTATACAGCTGGTCTGACTGTGGAAGAAATGGGTGTGAGGGGATGAACGGTAAGGATGGTTAGCTATTCCTTGATTAGTGCTTTCACTTTGCTCTAATGTGCACACACTTTAAAGGAGACGGTGGAGGGGGGAAAGAGAGGGAAAAAAACCCAACATTTCATCATTTTCCTCTTCCTCCTACAGTTCAAGAAAGGAATGTGAAAGAAAATCCCCTAACGATTAATTTCATGAGTGAGGAGATAGGGATTTTCATTTTACACACCTAAGTAGATAACAATGAATGATGACATACTTTAAGGTCTAAAATCTGTCCTCAGAAGGGTAGGAGTAGCTGGGTGAAAGTCTGTGTTGTGGGAGAGACACAGGAGACTGAATTACCACCCCTCTTAGCCTCCGGGAAAAAAAATAATGAAATATTTAAAGCCTATGAATATAATTTATTTGTGACTTGCCTACAACTATTGTGCTCACTGATTTCACTTAATCTACGCTGGCAGCGTATGTCAGCCTGGCAGAAGTGCTGCTCCATTACAGTGCACTGACTCCATTAGAACACTGCACAGCAGCTAAACTGGGGCAATTCTATGTTTATCATATCCTCAGCTGGCCCTGATGACTCAGGAAAGATGTCATCCCTATCAGAGGGGACGTGTAGGTAGACTGCCCTCCACTGCACACCTAGAAGCCTGCATTTGCCTGAAACATGCCCCAGCGAATCCCCTCAACACTTACCCTAGGAGGGGCATTGTGCCCCTGGGAGCAGCATCATTTTGCTCTTGAGGGAGCAGTCACAGAGCCCTGAGCAAAGCTAGTCTGTGACTGCACTTCAGTTGTGCTCATATGAACGTAACTTCTTGGTTGCATTAGAATGGTCACACCAGTGAAAGAGCAAAAAACAGCAGCCATTAAGGGAAGACTTATCGGGGTTCAAACACACTCACTACCTCTGCCACGATTCACTTGATGGGGAGCAGAAAGCCATGATTGAAATTAAGCCCATCAGCACCAAGTCAAATATTTGCCATCTCTTCAGGTAGATCCCACTTGACATCCAAGCTGGCGCCAGACGGACTCCTGGCTGTTAGCTGACGAGACATCATAAAAACTCAGAAGCAACAGTTACCTCATATGCAAACAGGTACTCATTAACATCTCCTCATCGGGTCTGACACAGTGTAACATGTCCTGTATTCTAAGTACTTGCCTGAGTACACACAGGCACTGAGAGCTTTAGTTATAATTATTGTTACTGCTAATAGACAGGAACATTAGGATATTTACCACCAGCCAATTGCTCCCTGCTTGGGAGCCTCTGCTGGGAGCACAAGGCAGGTGACTCACCCCTCCTCTTCCTCTGGTATTTTGCTCTTCTTCTTCTGAGTATATGAAGTCCACATCATAATTACAAGGTTTTACTTTTCATTTTTTTCCTTTTTAAAAGGAATATTTTCTTTCTTGCACAGGGTATTGTGGCATCCTTGCCAAGCTCTGTTACTCTGAGTGGTCAGACAAGAATTTTGCCAGCTTTCTGCTGAAATTTGGGAGGCAAAAATCTATTCGTTTTAGTCAAACAGCACAGGACTTTTCTCTTGGACTTACCACCTTTATAAAACGGCACTCAGAAGCTTTCCTGAGTGCAGCATATACGCAGTGCTGCACAGCAGAGCTGCAACAGGGTCCCAGGCCTGAAGGGCTCCTTTAGGATCTTCCACAGAATAAATAAATACAATTTCCCACTAACACTCCAGGCATTTCCTGCTATTAAGTTGTTCGCTGGTTAACACAGCAATGTCAAGAGATCAGTTTTAAAATATTTGGCACCTA
Source organism: Coracopsis vasa (assembly GCA_026283785.1). Lineage (NCBI taxonomy): Eukaryota > Metazoa > Chordata > Aves > Psittaciformes > Psittacidae > Coracopsis > Coracopsis vasa. Next base: position 11,214 of record JANHGB010023222.1, read on the forward strand.
GAGCCACGATTAGGCTCAAAAAGATGTTACCCAGCCTGTCAGAGGCAAATAACACTTGCAGCTTGCACTCTCTTGGCATCAACTGCTTCCCCAAGTGCCCAGATATAAGTTACATCCCTAGCAGATGTCACCCAGTTAAAAAAGGTTGTTCTTTACTGTAAATTCACATTATTTCCAGCATGTTGGATTAGTATCTGTGATAAAATGCTTTACATCTGACTGAAAGAATCAGCTTTTTTTCTCTGAACTGAGCAACAGCTGACTTCTCTTGCCCTGTTTCTTTCTTGTCCAGGCACCTAATTGTCTTAGAGAAAATGACCTGTTTATCAAGTTAAACAAAACAACTGCTCTCCAGAACAGACCAATAAAACAGGATTTATAAGAGGAGCTATGGGCTTATTGGCTATTGGTTTAAGCTCTTTGTCCTATTTTAGGAGAGTATCATTTTTATTAGGTTCTCTCCCCCACACCCCTCCCATTGAAGACTATTCATTACATTGTCATAAATAAGGAACTACATTGTTTAGTATGGCCATTAGAAAGGAGGTTTATAAATCACATGATCACAAGGGTTCACTTGGGTCTCATAGTAATTAATAGAAATGGCTGTATAGCAGCAGTTCACAACATGCTCTTGTTTGACCTTTTTGCCCTACATTTTCAACCACTTTGAGATTGTTTTATGTAACCTCTCCAAAAACTGACCTTCATTGCCCTCTGCTGGCTACATCGTTTACCCATTGCACAGCATAACTGTGCACAAACTGGAATGTTAGCTGGACAAGTTATGGGGCACCCGAAGAAGGCTGCTAGAGGTAGGAGCTGTGTCAGCGACTGCCAGCAGTAAGGCTGTGATCTAGTTTTGCTGCCTACTGCAATCATGTTAATGAGCTTAATGTGTGGTTACCTAAAGATACATCACAGTAAACACACTGCTGCTTAGGGCAGAGACATTGTCTTAGGAACAATTCAAGTGAACATTCCTACCACAAAAAAAAATTATTTTTTTAAAAATCATAGTGGTTCAAACCTGTACATTACAGCCTGCTCCAATAGTCCAGCAAAAAGGCAGTCATTCTACTTTACCAATGTATCTTAATTTTTAATGCCTGCATTTAAAACAACTATTTCAGGATCAATGTACAGATAGCCAATTTCTGCAGTATCATAACATCTCTGTAGGTGTTTCAAATGAACTG
>JANHGB010023222.1:13673-40607 GCA_026283785.1 Coracopsis vasa
AAGTTGAACCATATGCAAGTACTTTAAAGATTTAAAATGGGAAGAACAGACCATTCTGGGCACCTTGAGTTTTCAGCAATTAGATCAAAATAAAATCACAGTGTAGTGGACATAGCAAACTGTGGGGTGGAGCTGTGTTTGAGTAAGAAAGAATTACCTTAAATAAAATTTAAAAAAACCCCTATATTTTATAAAGAAGAGACAGGAAAGAAAGTTAAATGAGTCACGGTCTTGGAATGAAGAAGTGGGTATTTTTCTTGTTCTGCATGGGTTGCCCTTAGAAACCAGCATTGATAGTACTTGTGGTTTTCTTCGAAAAGTTTTTAAGACACATAAGACTGCATCCATTTTCTCATGGTTCATCAGTGGACTTTACCAATATTTTCTATAACTTTCAAGCTAGTTACTGGAAACTCTCAAGATGCTGCTAGGTCTGCTATTTAAGATGGGATTTTCAGATGAGATGTCTGAGTTCTTTGTAAGGAAAGTCCCCTCTGTGTAGCTGTCATAGGGCCTTTTAACACTGGGTACACCATGTCCTTTAGAGGAAAGAGAGAGGGGGAGATTGCTATTCTATTAAATTCTCCCTTCAGTAACAAGTTTATACAGATCCCTAGTTACTATTCTTTATTCGTCATCATTGAGACTTAGACCATTCTCAACCCATTAGTGGATAATATGTCATAAGAAGAAAGCTGCATCTTTCGTTGGAGCAAAAGATGAGACCTGACTGACAGCCTATGAGGAAAATGTCAGCCTGTAAGGATCTTCCAGGCTTGCCTCTAGTCAATGTGCTACACAATCAAGACACTACAGTTTAAACCTTAACTTAATTCGTCTGATTCCCTCTGGTCTAATTTGGCTTTTAAATCCACACATCCCGAAGGAGAAAACAGCTGCACTAAGTTGTCTGAGCTACATACACGTCATAACTGTCTGAGTGAGGGTGAGTTAAAAATTAACAGTACAGCGTGGGTAGAGGAAGTGTCCTTAAACTGAGGTACCACTGAAAGTAGCTACAGTCAAATTCTTCATTATCACAATGGTTTCCCACCCACAACTCATCTGTCTGCCTTGCCATGACCGTGTAAATGCTTTACACTGTCCCAGAAGGGAACACATCCCATCACACACATCCTGGGCTTGAAAATATACAGTGTGACCTAATGCTTCACACCCAGTACAAATTAACCTTTAAAAACTGTATGATTAAAATGATGTGTTCCTGGAGGTTATTATGAAAGGCATGTGTTAGACAGCTAAGCAGCTGTCCAGTTATCTGACGTTTTGTCTTTACATAGTCAGGATTTTTAATACGGATTTAAATGCCAAAATAAAGTAAGATGCATTTGGGATTAAAAAAAAAGAGAAAAAATAAAATAAAAAATCTTAAAGAGTTGAAAGTAAAGCATTTGCACTCCCATGAGATAAAACAGAAAGAACATAAATTCTTCCCTGGTGATTAGAGTATCTGTCCTGCTCAAGAAAACCCACATAAATGGGAAGAAATGTCATTTTTGAATAATCATCCCTTTTTCTGGGCTCCTACTCATTTTACCAAGCCATCTGTAAAACCCAGGCCCCATCTCCATCAGAGCAAAGGCAAAAGAAACTTTATTTTTGACAAGATGACAAAATATCAGGAGGGGTCCTCAGCAGGAACTTAGGAAATTGATTAAAAAGAAGAAGGCTTCTTTTTAAAATGTTTTGAAATCAGATTTTCTAATGGTATCCCATGGCTTTTTCCTATTCTCCATTGGTCTGGAATGGAAAATGTTCAAAGGATCTTGCCATGAAAACACTTCCTATAGAATAATGAAAATCTCTGCTTCCATCTTGAAAGCAACATGAGCCTGCTATACATTAAAGCAACAGACAACAAATGAAGTTTCCATGCAAGTTCTGGGAAAGGGAAATGTAAACTCATACTCGTCTCTCCCTTGTCCCTTTTGATGTCATACATGCATTCATCAAAGAAATCCAGAAACAAATTGAGTGGAGGATAATGAGTCTGAGGAAGTTTCAGAAAGTTCTGGCTTCTCTTTTAACAAATCAAATCAACAACACATCATTAGCTCATAAGAGACCCCATCCAAAATCAGTGAAATCAGTGGGAAAGCTCCAAGTTGGCTTCAGCAGGCTCTGAATCAACAAAAGCACAATTACAGATGCTTAAAATTTTTCTCAGTGACATTACTTTTTAAATGAAAATGGTTTTCTAGCAACAGTAAAATTCTTGTGGCACCATTTGTTTTCATTTATGTACTTTTCTCTCTTTGGTGGAGCAGACTAGAGATAAATAAAAATTTTCATTTCACCCATCCCCCAAACTTTTTAATTTCATTTCTTTCTTTTTTACTGGAAAACAAACATGAGAAACAGCATGAAGCAGGAATGGGTTCAAGAAGGCAACAGAGTGGGCGGATCGGAGAGTTGACCCACCTGGAAAGCTACACGCCTGCTAGAAGCAGGGGACAAATAATCCCAGAGGCGGGTATCTTAGCCAGTTCTTTTACTTTCTTGGTTGCCCCAGCAAGTAACTCCTTTCTCCCTTGTCTTTTTGATGCTGCACACAAATTGATTCAAGAAATGCACAAATGATACAGCATGGAGTGTAACAAAACTTTCAGAAAGTCTTAAAATATGTTTGCAGAATTGATAGAACAAAGTGAAGTTAAGCCTGGGAAAAATGGGTGAGTAGGGGGAAAGCGTTTCTTTAATTTTTGGTTTTGCTTTTCACCATCTAAACATATTTGAATTGGCAGTGAATTAAAGAAATTTCCCCCAAATCAAGTCTGGTTTGCTCAAGATGGTAACTGGAAGTGATCTCCCTGTCTTTATCTTAACCACCAATCTGTTTAATCCTATTTTCTCCCCCTGTACTGTTGAGAAGGGGAAGTGAGTAAGCAGCGTAGTCTGGCTGCCACATTAGCTGTATACCTTTCTGTTGCTACTAGCTATCAGTTGCAATGCACTACTGTCTCAAAACTTCAGCTAAAACATTAGCTCCTTTACACAAGATGTTTCAGACATACAGATCTCTCCTTAGTCTCTGCCAGTCACTAGAGGTTCATAAATGTGTAAGTTAGTCACTAGGAAGCCATCTAAATAAATGCATTAATGACATCAGTTTTCCCTTCTTTCAACTCTTCAACTTTTCAAGTGTTGTACATATTTCATCCCTTCAAGAACAGTATCCAGCCTTGTGTTTAGCATTATCAAAATCTGGAGTAATAGCTTCTCTCCCTTTCATTTCCCCCTCTGAATGCACTTTAATTAGCAAAATCTTTGAGCCTTGAGAAGAGATTTACTACCTGTCAGCACATAAACTTATGTTACTTGAGTCCGTAACACTTTTTCTGCTATTTCATAGCCGTAATTTACTGCATTCAAGGATCCTATTTGTTTTGCTTACTACCGATGCATATTGGCCAAACACGTTTGAGGAGATCCCTGCTTAATAACAGGGCTCCTGAATAAAGCTGAGAGTTGGGAAGCTGCAGTGGTCTGCAGCAATTGAAGACATTATACCCACAGAACAGGCAGATTCTCAGCTTTCTTAGCACATGCAAAATGTTGCTCGTCTGATTTGCAGTCTTTATATGTATATAACTTAGCAGAGTACATTTCACTGCAAGAACTAAGAGCATGAGTTAAAGCCTCACACCTTGACCACAGTCAATCAAGTTAGAAATGGCTACCTGGCTGTCAGGTTGGAAGTTCAGAAGTGAGCTATGGCCTGCATAAATTAGTCTATTCCAAGTGCACTAGCCCATAGGACTATGTAGACACTAGGTGTAATCAGAAGCTCAAATAACTGGCACAAACCAAATCTTACTTTGATTTGTATCTTTCTGCCCAGTGTTGTTATACACAAGTTACACATTTGCATTCATCCTTTTAATAACAAATTGTCAGGACAATTACCCAGTTAAGTCCTGTCTATTGCATTCTTCACCTGGTCCATCTCTCACTACTTCTATCTTTCTCCTTTTTCAGACTCCTTCTGTAGCAATCCTGTCTTTCATGTGAGGGCAAATAACACTCCATGCAAACTGACATGGACTCACTGCCTGGTACAAGGTCTTTGTCACTTCTGAAGGTAAGTTTCTGAGTTTACGACACAGATATCTTGAAGCTGAATGGGTCTTATGGTAACATCCAACTGTATTCCAGAATTTTCCACATTTATCCAACACTGTAATATTATGTTTCCTGAATACTGCCACATGGCTTGAAAAAGATGCAAAATGCATTATACTTTCTGTGCCCACAGAAGTATGCGAAAAAATATGTTTGATTTCCATATGCAGGAACTCTATGAAATCTTTTTTTCTCTAAATACATTCAGAGGTTCATGCCCACATTCCTGCCATCCTTCTGTGTTTCCTATAAAAATCCAATATGCTACCATAAATGTCAAGAATGAGGCCAGATACTTTCAATTACTTATTTCAAGAAGATGTATTTTCAATCACAACTTCTTACTTAAAGAGCAGCTGCTTGGGTTACATTACATGTCAAGAGGCAGACTTCATGATTATTGAAATTCTCTGTATGTGTAAGTCTCAGAAGCCAAGGAAGAGCAGACTGCCTACATAAAAAAGCATTTCATAGTGAAAATTACTTCAGGCACATAGGCTACCACTGAAAGGATGGAAATCTTGAGAGGAATATGCCGGTACTGGATAGTTCATTTTCATTTGATGTGCATCACCATGCCCAGAGCTGCACAAAATCTACAGTTATATTATGCCAATGTTCCAAGCAAAGACAGGTGAGTATTAATAGATGTGGTTTCATCATGGCCAAAGACACCACCTTCTGAAATAAGTGGAAAGGCTAACAAGGACAATGAGGAATTTGGATGAGGTTTTTGCTTTCTGTGATTTAACCAAGAATTTAAAGAAAATGCAAGCAGGAAGCCTTGTAGATGGCTAAGCACAAAATACTAACACCTTTGTTGTTACTTTGTCAGTTTCTTCTCTAGGTATCAGTCTAAAAAACTCATTCTTGGAGACAGAAGGTTCTGGAAGAAGTTCTGGAAGACATGCATCCTATTAGAAACTTGAAACAGCAGTGTTGTAGGGCTAGGAAATCTTGCTGTGGTACACCATATAAACCAAACCTGCCAGGCAGGCATGGATTTACTTAACCTGTGTTGGTTCATTAATTTAAATACCTTCTGCAAAAATGAGAAAATTCAGTTCAGCTGCAAAGCTTGCTTGTGAGGTAGTTACAAAGGAAGGAAGACTCCTTTCCCTATCTGTAGAACATAACACAACTGAGGACTCCATGTACAAAGACTCTCTTGCTTATTCAGAAGCATGATCTCTGTAGCCATACAATGAACTTCACATTAGCTGAGTAATTCTATAAGCAGAACTCCTCACTGTTCATTTCCAAAATCTCTTTCTCACCCTGTCTTAATGTAAAGTGTTTTGTGAAGCAGAAATCTGTCCCACAGGAGCAGATACAGACCTCCTTACATAGGTACCTTAAACTTGCTCATTCTTGAACACAATGACCTAAACCAACAACAGTACCAGGGATCTCCTCCACTTGTGAAAGGATGTTGGAGAACTGGCAGTAACCAATGGCTTTAATTAATCAACTCAAACATTAAACTCTTTCATTAAAAGTTAAAATGGTCCTTCCTTTTCTGTAACATAAAATTTTAAAGTTATCAAAAATGTTACTTTTGTATCATAATACTGCCAAAGTTTTGAAAAGGAAGTCCTGTCTAGACACTCATAGACATACCTATACTTGATTCATCGCTGAAAAGAGATTTAGGTCCCTTTGTGATAAACATAGTTTGGTTGATATACATAGTGGTTTGTAAGACCACTCTGAAACAAAGAAGAATGAAACAGAGCTAGTTATAAAAAGCTTCAAAAAATTAATTTTTTCTGGTAGGAAATGTACTTTTAGCTGGGGAAAGACACAACCAACAGCATACGGAACTTCCAGGTAACACCGTTTTTCAGACATTTCTTACAAATACTTTGCCAGTTAATTTCCATTTCACTAATGCAGAAGATTATTTTTCTCTTTTTCTTCTGATACTGTTCTTCACCTGCATTGACTTCTAGAAGTTAACCTTTTTATGTGGCTCATATTTAGGTAATCATTTTTATCACAGCCATTTGCCATGAAAATAGAAAGCAATAATTCAGGGTGAAGTTTTCACATGATAGGGAACAATTAAAGTAATTAGACATATCACATGAAAAACTACCATTGCTGTTCATCTGTTACAATAAACAATGAAAAATTTACTGCTGATTCTTTCAATTTTTCATCTCTTTGCCCAACCTGAAATTGAACTACAATAAAACGTGATATAAAAACTCACAAGGACTTTACATGTCTGCGTGAGAACTGCTCAGAGAAAGCTTTGATGGACGTAATATTATGAGCATGAAATAATTATAGCTAGAACTGGTAGACAGTATCATCATAACACAAATGATGCATGTATTGTAATTTGTTTCCTAGGGGCACAAACATATAAAAAATATTGTGACACAATGACATAGAAATGGGTATTTCCAAAATAATCCATGAAAATTATAGTTCATAAGCAGTAGGAAATGTAGCTCCTGACACTTGTCATCAATATGACCAACAAGCACTGCCACAGAATCACAGAAAGTATAGCTCAGACAGGCAGAGGGGGAAATTATTCAAGCCAATATTACACAACAGAAAATATACCCAAAGAAATCAGTAGGAATGAATATAAAATATTGATTAGTGGTTAAAATGTGACATAAAAATCAACAGATTTAATTGGTATTTTGGAAAGCAAAATATCAAAGTCACAAAGAGATCAAGAAGTATTTCCCAGATTTCAGGCATCGGAAGTATTTAAATCAAATCATAAATCTGATTAAAAAATCATTAAATAAATTGTGCAAGTGAATAAAATAAGGGGTTACAAGAAAGCTACATAATTTTTTTTTGCTTTTTTTTTTATATTCATAGAAGTTGATCATAAGTAACCTACCTTAGATCTTCACTTTTAAGATAGAAAGATGAATTATTATTAAGATATTCAAGGAGTGTTAAGATGTTCATAGAGAAGAAATAGGAATAAATTATCTTTGCCTCTTGGTCAATTGGCTGCATTGTCTGTGCTTCCCTCAGCCCACCAGCTCACTCTGCAGTGGGTTATACCCACAGTGGTCAGGTGATGCAGTACTACATGTAGTTCAGCAATCCCCAACTTAAGGCCTCCTCCACATCACAGTTGACTTCACTGGTGTAGGATGAAACTCATACTGAAAGAAACAGGACATGGTTAGAGATTGGGGAACACTAACCTTACGCTGTGTTTTGGTCTTGTGGTATTACATGCACCTGTGAGTTATGAGTGTTGCACATAGAATAATGTGGCAGTAGTACAGCATAAAGAAAGCTTTGAAAATTTTGCACTCCAGACTTCTTTTGTGTGTATTCTGCATAGACCCAGACAACTGGTTTGGAAAACCTGAGTCAGATTGACCTAGATCATCATTTTCAGAATGAAGTAATGCACTTTGAGAAGAAATAGAACAGTTCTGTTATTTCAACTCTACATTTAGATACCATGTGTTTCTTTTCTGCATTATTTAGGAGTGTTTGTGACAATCACAGCCTACCAGAAGAGTACGGGCACCCTGGAAGTGAAGCGCCATTCAATCTAAAATTTGGTTGGGATATTTGACATTTTTTTCCTCCTTCTTTACTTTCAAGACCTCCCCCTATTTCTTCTGCTGTTTTCCTCATACAATAAATTTATCCAAATGGTCCCCTGTTTATTTTTCATTGATATAATTTCTCAGTGGCTTTGAAAATATTCATTATTTCATGTGTGTAATGATTAAGAAATAGGAGATCAAGTTACATTATTGTCACTATTGCACAAGTGGATAAAATTCAGACACACCACTGACCAAAGACATTGCGTACAGTACTTTGATAAAAAACAAAAGTCAGAGTCAAAGAATAGTGGAATGGATGAAAAGATGCCAAGGAAGACCAGTATAGCTACAAAAACATGTAGACTGGGCACATAGAATAGTCTGAGATGCGAGATGACTAGTTCTACATAAATTTCTTTATTTTTTCCATCTAGTACCTACAATTATACATTTGCAGTGCCATTTCTCTCAGCACAGTTAGTTTACTAGTTTTAATTATGCATGTTGAGATTATTTTTCCAGGTTTTTCTGTTCTTTGGCAGGTTAAAAATGCTTCTGAGATCCACCTCTTTGATAAATTCTGGTTATTTTTTTTTAATCTCATTTTCCATATGCTTCTGTGAATATCAGACACATATGAGCATATCAAAAGAAATTTTCAGAGTTGCTTACAGATTGTGCCATGGACAAAACAGCAAACCAGTTTGGTTCTCATACCATAGAACTCTTCCTTTCTCTAGGATATGGTTGTGAAAACAGAATGCTTATGCATGTAAAGTCACAGGCTTGAACTTTAAATCTTTAATTGTGAACTGATAAATCAAACTGAGAGATTGCTGCTAGGTCCCTGCCTGGTTTTAATCATATGGTCTTATTCTGTGGTTGTTCTATTCTAAGCATTTCTGCTTTTCCACTCTAAGCATTTCTCCTGGTTGGTTGAGTGACTAGATGTGTTTTGTTCTAAGACTCATTTCATGTGATTATATTTCTGGAGTGCCATGAAATTCGAAAAGAAAAAAAAGCCAAGTCCTGAACCTGAGATGAGTTAGCTCTCTGCAGTGGTATAGTCTGGAGACTGCCCAGCTTTAGTAGCAGCACTGCTGAAAAGGACTGGGGTCTTGACAATATGTTCAACATGAGCCAGCAGTGTGCCCTGGCAGTAAATAAGGCCAACAGCACCTGGGATGAAATTAATGAGAGTTCTGCTACTGATTATTCTCTCGTACCTGGCACCTATTAGATCACATATAGAATCATAGAATCAATTAGGTTGGAAAAGACCTGTAAACCTGCATCCAGTTTTGTACCCTTAAAAACCATGGAAGATGAAGATAGACTTTAGCAAGTGTTTTTAGCGAGATACCACCAAGATGGTCAGAACCTGGAGCAACTATCCTGTAAGGAAAAGCTGGAGGATTTGGGCTTGATCAGCATGGCAAAGAGATGGTTTAGATATTTTAGAGAAGACCTGACAAAAGCCTGCCAGTGCTTACTGAAGGTTAGAAGAAGAAGCCTAGCTTTTCAGTCTGGGAATAATGGTTGCGAGCTGGAACAGAGAAAGTTCCAATTGGACTCAAGGCCAAAAAAAAAAAATCTCTGACGATAATTGACATTTCATTAGGTTACCCAGAGAAGCCATGGAATCCATCTTCTGGCAGGTTTTAAAGACCTGACTGGATAAAGCCCTGAACAGCGTGGTCTGAATTCACTGTCAAATATGAGCAGGAGATGAGGACCTCCCAAGACAATTTCCAACTTGAATGTTTCTGTATTTAAATTCAGAGTCAGTTAGGAAACAGGAGACAGATTTCTCTTAAAATAATTGAAGAAAACATTGATTTCTCCATTTTTAAAAGCATGCTTTGGAAGAAGCTAAAATAGCACGGCCTGCTGGTCAAGAGAGAGAGTTTTATGAAGATGAGAGAAGATAAACAGGCAAGAAATTACTACGTTTCAGAGCATCAGCCAGTTACCCAAATGCCAATTCAGCACCATAACTAAATTGGGCCTTATGATGCCCCTATAAAGTCTCCCTCTAATATGTGTTCAGTGTAGTACAAGCAATAGCTGATTTTTACATTCCTGTCATGACCCATCTTTGGCCTATGCTTCTGTTTTAGTTGGGTGGACACTGTCAAAGAGACCTCCCTTCAGAGAGAACCTAGGATCAGCTTCCTGTCTGTCAGGATAGGTTAGTTTTGATAGTTGGTTCTTACAGAGGCTCTGGCACTGTACTCTCCTTCTGTTACCCCCAGCTGAAACATATGGGGGAGATTTCCTCGCACACAACTTTATTACAGATGTCCACAGTGCAGACTTCTATTCATTGAGCTAGTCAATGTATCTTCCACATTATGATTAGTGGAAACACAAAACTTAGAGATACACCAACCTATTTTAAACTTCCATATTAGAATGAGACTAATCACAGTGCAGGTGTCTGCATTTGCCAGAGGGAAAATCCCCATGGCATTTGCATTGTGCTCATATTGGAACTGGGTCTTTCCTCTCAGCTATAATACAAAACCATGGTAAATTGTGCTATAGCATCCATATAGCACTCTCATGAAAATTATGCCATTGGCAAGCTAAGCTAGAATTAAATCAATATGTAAAAGAAAGGGAAAATATTTGTAAACCACTAGCATTCTCCCACGCAGTCCAGTTCCCATCAATGAGATGCTGAGCCAGTTACCTCTGCAGTAATGCTACACTGTGGACCTAGTTCAGCATTCAGTCTGGTTCAAGCTCTTATGACAAAAAACAGATGTTCTTTTCAGCAAGTTTCCACTGATCTTTGCTTTGTGCTGGATTTTCCTCCCATAATTAAATATCGTAATTAAATATTTTCTTTCTTTTTAATTATTTTGAATTTGTCTTTCCTGCAATATGGGCAAATTAACTCAGCCCTTGGCAGATACACTTTTTCATCCCAATCTCACCACTGGAATCTTACAAGTACTAATGAAGAAAAAAACAGCTAAAAATCAGATCTGCTGTTTTACAAAGTGTCAATAATGCTTTTTGTCCAGGATTAGAATCACAGAATCATAGAATAGTTAGGGTTGGAAAGGACCTTAAGATCATCTAGTTCCAACCCCCCTGATTTGTTCTTATACATTATACTGAATAACTACAGTTTAAGGATTTTTCATTACTCCAGACATTAAAGGAATTTTAAAAGTTTGTTGTTTTGTTGGGTTTGGTTTTTTTTTTTACTATGAAAACTATTAGGAAACTTTCTGGATAAAATTATATGGTGTCAAAAGATGGGCTTATATTTCAGAACATACTATCACATTTCTAAAAGAAAAAGACTGCTGGAGCTGACAGCGTGGCTCCATTAATGTAAAGGGAAGACTGTCTTTTATTCTAGTGAGATCCAGATTTTGCTATTTTTTGTTCAAATGAAAGAAAAATAAGAAAAATGGTCCCAAAATCTTGGGTAAAGTTGATATCTAAGACAAATATGAGAGCTGTGTGCTTTTCACGGACCTATGTTTCCCCATATATTTGGGAATTGTGTTTTTCCCAAACATATTTGCTTCTGTTTATGCAAAGGTCCTTGCAGAAAATCGAGGAATCTACAGTTAGACAGTCCAAGGTATCTCACTTCACATATAAGGCAAATCTCCTCAGTATATGCCTTTGGTCAACTGAGAAAGAAGGCACCTCCCAAGAGGGTGACTGAGAACAGGAGTCTGGTTTAGTGTAGAGCTTAGACTAGACAAAGTGTCTTCCTCACTAGTCACATAAAGTTAAGAAATGTGAATACCACTTCACAACCTTTAATGTGAATACATTGGTATCTCTGTGGGCTGTCTCTAATTTGCAGTGTTGTAAGCTGAAAGAGAAAGTTCATTAATTTGCTCTTCATCCTGGAAGTGTAATGTGACAGCAGCTGAGCAGAGCCACAGGGTAGCTGCAACCTGCACCTCACCACAAACCACACTTCCTGAAACACTGAACCAAAAATCTTTCAACCAAATACCAGTTGCAATGCTTTACATGTATATGCAACAATAACATGTTTCTTATTCAAGAAAGGGAAAAAGATAAACTCACTGGAATCTCTTACATCATCTTTTGTACAACATCACCACCACAGGTAAAAAAGAACTGCCAGGTTATCCTTGTCTACTGAGACACCTCACTAATTCAAACAAATCATCCTTTATTCTGAAAAAAAAAATATATTTGAGGAAATGTGCCACAGCTCGAAGCTATTACGCAGGCTTTGGAAATGATGGTCAGCAGAATATCAGTTAAACAGGTGTATGTTGACGGCTAGGGCACATAATAGAGTTGTTAATGTTAGCCCCACTATCAGTAACACAGATTTTAGTGTTTCAGATATCTAGACTTTTAGATTTGAAATCTATTAAATGGGGTTTTTTTTGTTTTTAAGGGGGGTTTGGTGATCTAACATCATCTATGTACATGGTAAGAAAGAATGCTGATACAGCAAGATCTTCCACAGATGTGACTGGAAACATACCTAAAGGGACTACCAGTTGACGGGAGTGAATCTCCTAAGGTTCCTTTATCTGGTGCTTCCTATCAGGGTCCCATCTGGCTTCTCCAGATGGCGATTTAGAGTAGACTTAACCTATATGTTTTCAGTCATGTCTGTTCATCTCCATTGCCTGAAGTAGTGGCTTTAGGGAGACTACCTGCTTTGAGCTAGGTTTAGCCTGATTGAATATTCTTACAGGGAAAAATGCAAGTTGTTCCAGTTTTCCTCACTGTGGAGACCCACTCATCCACATCTTAGAAAGACTGTTAAAATTGAAAAAGGCACTCCTAGAAAACATTCTCTTCATATAAACTACTGGCGGACATTTCTGCTCAAAGTTAGGAAAAGATCCTGAAAGATAAAAATGTTGGTGTAATCATGGTCAGCCATAGGATGGATCATACTATGATAATCATTAGTAACTAACATATAAAACATGCTGTAAGAGGGGCAAATGTGACAGTACGAGGTATCAGGCAACACATTCACAGAGAGACAGAGTAGTTGTACAGGCTTACATAGGTACATTTCTCTTCAGGAACGCTGAACTTGCCCTAGAATAAATGCAGCAAAGGACAACTAGATGTAGTGAATGAAGTTTCCTTGCACTGAGAATCTTAAAATCCCTTCTTTGGTCAATCCGGAACAAGCTGAGATATGATTTCCCTACAGAAATACAAGAGAAAGATAAGAATCATTTAGGACAATGCTGGTGGAAGAACACTTGATCAGAAGTTGCCAAGTGTAAGGTTAGGCTAGTTAAATTAGAGTTTCTCTTAAAAAAGTAAGTTTCAAAGGCAGGCTTGAGAAAGAAGAATGGGCAAAAATCCTAAGTAACTTTAATGCATATATAAGCAGGATGTAGTGTGCCTGCCTTCAGAGGAGAGAACAGCACTTGATGACTCATTGTTACGTCTCTGTCTGTATTCTGTTAAATCTTTGCTATAAAAAAGCAACAATGAGAAAATATTGTGGCTAGAAGCTAATCTGAAGCTACTTCTGCATCAACTACGTGGGCTATAAATGTAACAATAAAATCACAAAAAGTTATGTTTGGAAAGGCTAAAACTATATTCCAACACTAAAAGCCAACTGTTACTCCGTAGAAGCCATGCTGTGATATTTAACAGTTTGTAATGGCCCTGGAGATAAAGAAAAGCAACATCTGGGATACCTGTCAACGCTTCAAGATATTTGCATGTAATTTTATATGTTCCCAGTCTCCATCTCTGCCACTCTACTCAAAATGAAATTGCTTTCAATTTGGTAACGCTTTGTCCTGATTCTCAGGTAGGAATTGTAACAACAGGAGGTCTTAGCAAGCCATAAAAGTTTTATTTGTTGTTGGGTTTTTCTTTTTAACTTCTGATTTAAGTTTTCTGTATATACTAAATATTCACATGTATTATGGAGAATAATATATGTGAAAGCAGCTTTCTATTTTAGGAATATGGTAGTCTGTTGTCACTTATCTTTTTCAGACTGAAAGTGCTCCATGTGACACCAACAGGTTGCAGATGAAAGGATGACAGCTCCATAGATCCACTGCAGTGAATAAACTCAGATTTAGGGTAATGGGTGAGCACTGCTGAAGGGGTAAGGGCAGGTGCTCAGGTATGGAGTTCTATATTGTAGTGGCCAAAGTTGAAACCTTTCTGTTGGTAAAGCAGCATGGTCTGCTCCATCAGTGAAGAATGATTAGCTAGAGCCCCTTTTTAGCAGCTGGCTGTTGGGGATAAACAAGGCTGCACCAGGACAGGTTCACTTCAGAAGAGAAGTTTGTCAGGCTTCTTTAGGAGAAGCCTTCCTGGAGGCTTGCCAGAGACCGCAAGCCCATATTCTCTGATCCAGTATAGACACTCCAGAACATGCTTAACTTTAAGCATATGAGTGGTCCTATGGACATCAGTGGAGTTGATAATGTGCCTAAAATTAAACATGTCTCAAGTGCTGTGCTGGAATGGGACCAGCGACTCAAAATCTTGCAGGATCAAGGTCTGGCTGAAGAACAGAGAATAAAAAGGGAGACAAAAGCTGAGCAATACTGAGTTGCTCTTATGCCCTCTTGCGTCAGTCCTTCATGGAAGCAAGCCCTGGGATAAATCCATTATAGTAAAAGTTAAAGGAATATCTGTACAGAAACCTGAAACACTAAAAGATACTGTAAACACTCTCATTTTACAGCACACAATGTCTTGTGATTTTTAGATGGTACTACGTTTTAAAGCAGATACAGTGATGTCACTGCAGGGAAACATCACAGAAACATTGCAGCAACAGGCATCTCTTTTAACAGAGGCCTAGTTGACTCACTCTCACAGCTGCAGCAAAGTAGTCCAATGTGTTTCTGGAGAGTATTTTTGCTTGTGAAGTCTTTATTGGGACAGCCTTGACTGTAGGGGAATGCAGCCGCTTTTCATTTCTTGTGGCAGTCAGAAAGTTTCATTGAATATTTCAGAGCTCTCAATCTCTTCCAAAACACATGCTGAATTTCCTGGCTCTGTTCCTTAAAATCTGGGTTCTTACCCCTCCCCCCTCTCAAATTACTTTATATGCACACAAAAAAAAAATAAAATTGAGGAGGCTGTTAAAAAAAAGAAATCTGATTCTTCAAAACTGATTTTAAGATTTTAACCGGTTTTCCAAACTTTGTGGATTTTTTATATGCAATCACTTTTATGTTTAAATGATTTGTATTCTGTGCTTATCACTGGAATCTACCAAAGTTAAAATAAAATCATTTGTTCTTTTCCTATTAGTAGTGCAACACTGCCAACTAGAGGCACTGGGAATGATCAAATTCTTGTCTTATGGACCACATCAATAGGCTTAAAGGGTTGTTTAACCATAAATACTGAAAGATCAGGTTTGCTCTGCAGAAATCCCACCCAAATCCTCCAGCTACAGTGGTCTTTGCATTTAATTTTCTTTAGATGTTGATGCTTCAGTAAGTCATTCATTGAATTCAAACACTACATTGCATTATCCAGAAACTCAGACATAATCAAGTTTGTTCTCAAATTACTTTAGATTCCCCAAAGACTTATTGAGCCATTCTAACAGCTTTTGGAAATATACCTCCACAAGACATTGGAATCACTAAAAAATTTAAAAATACATAATTATGAGAGCAAAATAAATCCTACATATCTTTTTCTCAATCCACAATTTAAGTAAGACTTCATAATTTATTGGAATAAAGAAAACATAGTCTATTCAGGTGGAGTAAAACCCCATTTCTGCAAGTTTTCAGCTCTGTAAAATGGCATACACTTTGAGGAGGAAGATACCTGTTCATACCTGGAGCAGTAACATCGAAAATAGAGAAAAAATGCACTTGACCATAAAGGCTTAGTTACTGCCTGCTACATGTAATTCCTGATATGTTGCTAGTTCAACATATAAAAAGAGACCTAATACAAAGCTATTGATGCTCATGCACTATGCACAGGCTGGAGCTGCCTGGACACCGCTTTGCACCCCAGCCCTCTTCCCTGCCATGTCCATGATGATAGAGCACAGCAGCATGCAGCTGCCCCTCATCCCTCCAGAAGGAGCTGGAGCAGAGGAGTACAGGGACCTTCTGAGGGTCCTCATGCTGTCTAAGATCAAAGAAACCCCACCCCTCCTCTGCCATGTGACCAAATTAACACAACCCTGTGCATAGGCAGTCTGCTGGTAGGGAGAACACTGGGGGGCCTGAGGGTGTGCCATACTTCCAGGCTTACCCACTGTGCTCCAGAATTACAGGACACACAACTCTCTCCTGTAAACAGAAAGCAGGTTTGGGAGCTGTATCTGTATCAGGTCCCTTTGGAAAGATGTTTCCAAGAGACTTTATTGAGATGGTAAAATAAAAGCAGGCAGGTGGCAACCCTTCATGCTCAGCAGTCAGGATCTGCCTAGCCACAGGCAGGGAGTGTGATGTACCCCTTCTTCTGGCTGGCAGTGCATGCTCTCAGGTGCACCAGAAGCTTGGGAGGCCAGAATGGCTTACGGGGCTTCCCCTTGCTATTGCTCTGCCTCTCTGTATCTACATCTGATAATCAGATGGAGAGCCACCTGGATACAAATAAACATGGCTTTTCTTTAGCAGAAGCCTAGAAGGTTGTTTGAAAACTGCGCAGCTAGAACCACAGTGTAACAGGAAGATCTGCTGGTAGAAGGGCAAGCTCGGTGTGTCAGGGCTCACATGGCACTAGAAGAGCATACTGGCCAGAACATTTTGTACTTTTGGACTGAAGGAAGGAGCCAACAACATCCAGCACCAGTTTTATTTACCAAAACACATTTATTCTGTAAATCTCAGCAAAATTCATGAAAAAATAGTAAATTACATTTTTCCCCTGACAGTCTTCAAAGCTTTATATCTATAAAAGTGTCTGGGAAGTTTGAGAAGCCTAGAGGGCAGTAAAATAATCTCATTGGGAAGTGGAAGCCAATAGACAGTAGTGAGTCACAGGGGCACAGAGCTGCAGAACAGCTGACAGTGTGGTGCCAATTAAGCCTGAAACCAAGTTTTCGAGGGGCTGTACCACAGGGCAGTTTAAAGATGGAGGAGCCAGCTCCCCAAAAATGTGGAGAAAACCCTGGAGGTGGTTAGAGGTGACAGTACTGGAGTAAGATGAAAGTTTAGAAGTGAAAACATAGACATGGGCCTGGGAAGCAGAGAATATAGTTTGCAGCCAGTATTAACCACTGTAAAAACCAATTCAATAAATGTTTTTCCAGTTATATTATTATGTTTATGTTCCATAACAATGTGCTTATAGGAACACAAAGCTAAATAAGTATGGTGGTCCAGTGGAATCAAACCCCTGGGGCTCAGGCAACACTGGAGTAGTTTGTTCACTTGAGCCTTACCTGGAACTCCACTTTTAAGAAAGAAAAATTAAAAAATAAGAAGTGCATCTGTTGTGAATCAATTTGTAACACCAGAAGCCCCGTTTTCACAATGGTGACTATTTTGAAAGACACACACAGAAACAAAGCAGCATGTCATGTCTAGATTTCTTTAAATGGCTTTATTGAAATGAACCAGACATTTTCTAATAATGATTTTTGGCTGTCAGTCAAAACCTAAGCCAAACAGACACTTGCAGGGTTTTTCAATTTATTCGTTTATTTTGGAGAGTGAAAGCTAATGCTCAGCTCTCTAAGCCTGAAGCATATTTCTCAGCTCTGGTACTATGTGCTATTTGATTGTGCCCTGAGGTCCAGACCCACTGCATACCAGTAACCTGTGTTAGCAGATGGAAGTACCTCTCATCCATGAAACTATGTGCTCTGTCAAGCTTTCTGCTGTTGTTCAGTGTAAAATTTGTTTGAGCATTTTATCTGTATAATCTCCTAATTAATTTTGTATTGATTTGCAAAGGTACATTGTGTAAAAGTCTTTGGTAGAGTTATCAATAGATGTTGAAGGAATGATGCTGCATTACAGCTGTCACAGGAGCTGTGATCTCATCCTTTGTTCACACATGGGCTATGGCAGCGTTGGAGAGAGTAAGAGTTTCAGCAGCAGCCTCCCTTTTTGGAGAAGGAGATCAACAGCAAGTCTTTAATCTTCTAAATCAGCCTATGATCAGTCCTGCTGCTGGTGAGCACCAGCTGGAGGTACCATCTTCATCCAAGACAGACCCAAGGACTCCCCAGATCCTTGCCATCAGCATTTTTCAATCCTAATGTCGCCAAGGGCTGTCCTAGTGAGGTAAAGTCTTTAAAATTCATTGTAATCACTAGCTTTTATCTGAATTAACACAGCTCACCTCAGTTTCATGGTATAATGAGTCAGAAGTAAATTAGACTTTTAACAGCAGAATTTTAACAGGCAAGAAAAGCTTTCAGGATGCCAGCATGAAATAAAACTACTTATATTATGCCTGAGAAAACTGACTGTTCTGACTGCCAAGGGGTAGAAAGTAATAATTATAAAACAAAGGCCTTCTGGTATTTTGAAGATTTTCTTTACAACAGGCTTTGAAAAATTACACTACTGACAATGTTTGCTTACTCCACCATGCACTTGAGTTACACATGTTCTTAAGACAGTTATCTTTAGCAGGTTCAAACCCAAGAAAAATCCACCTACCATGGTGCCCTGGTTAATATCCTTATGGATGAATCAGAACAGTTTTTAAAAGCAGAACTAGGAGCTCTCTGTAATATCAACCTTCCAAAGTAAATGAAAATTAAAAAAAAATAAGAAGGTCAAACACTGCTGTGATGTTGTCCATCATCACTTAACTCATTATAAATCTTTCCACATATACATAAGTGCAATTAAAATTTTAGGATAATAGATGTGTATTACAAACTAATATTCATGCTGCCTTAGTCACTGATGCAGTGAAACAGGCAATGGCATTATACTCTGCAGGTCTTTGCCCTGAGGTATTTCAGTTTGGTTTTTGTGAAGTTAGTTGATCTTGAGAATTCATCTTATCAGCTTGGTATCTTGCCTGATTTTGGCTGGTATCTTGCCTCTCCAAGGCAGGAGAGGCATTCCCCACAGCATGGTTTACAGGATAGGGTGAAGAACAAGGACAGCTTTTGTGAGAGCTCCCTTCCCAAGGTGGGTATGCTTCACCATGCAGGACTGCAGCTGAGCTCCGTATAGATGAGTGAGCTGCTGCTATAGGAATTTCAGCCAACAAACCTTATTTTCTACCTTCCCAAAGGTGGATGTGAGATGGGTCGTCAGGCTTCGAGATGCTTTATGACTTGCACAAGACATAGTTTTTCAGCAGGGTGTTATGCACGTCAATGCCCCACCATACCACTCCAGGGTACCAATGAACTGAAGAGCAACTGGACACATATTATACACCTAGTGTAGACTTTCATAACAGTGGGATTAACCCCACCAGTGTTGAGAATCTCAGTTTACTAGCAGGTTCCCAGGTTGCTCAAATGCCACCTGAAAGTCAATACCCAGCACAAGTAGCAAACTTTAAAACTCCCTGGGAAAATTCTCACACCATCCAAGCTAAAGCCAACTGACTTCCATGGGGCAGGCATTTAATTCCCAGTCAACACTACAGTGTGGTCCAAGCAAAAAAAAGTAGCAGCACTAACAAGAATTCACACCCATCTTGATGCTTTTGTAGAACAACTCATAAGGAAAAAGAACAAAATCTTTTATATAGAAGTAACTCACCACCAAAACCTGAATCCTTCATTCCTTTTTTATTCCTCTATCAGTGATGATAGTGCATTTTTGCTTCTCTTTTTAAACCCAGAGCCTTTTGTCTTACTGTCGTAAAGGAGGGAGTTGACACTGCCAGGCTTACAAAACAAAGGGTCAAACTGTTTGTTTTCATCTTCTGAAGAAATGCAGTCAGGATTTAAGGCAATTGAGTTGGAAATATTCCCTGGCTTCCTGCAGTGAGACCAGCTTGCCTGCAGCAGCAGACAGTTGCCAGCAGGCTCTCTCCAACACATTTCACCAGGTCCACTTCACCCTTTCTTCTTAAACTATAATGCTTACAAAACTAAGATATCTTGACTGCCAGACCCAACGAAGTGCCTACATCAAAGGTGCTAAAACAGAAATCAGCTTTTTAGAGGGTCTTAATACTCGTTTTTATTACCATAGTGGAGGTATGCTTCACATTATCACCCTCCAACCAGGACACATACCTTCCTCTGAACACAGGAAGAGGCCAGCTTCCATGGAACCCAAAGAGACAGGAGAGGCAGAGAGGAGGTGTCAGACAGGAATGTTTCAGTTCTGCAAATATTGAAGTATCGAATATTTTTAATAGTCAAAAGCAGAAGTGAATTTTTTAATTTTAATTTGAATTTAGCAGACTTAATTTTACTTATAATAGGGGTTCCTTCTACTAAGCCTGCTGTAATTCAGATTTTACACTTACCGTCATTAGAAGAAGCTGTAATGTATGAGAAACCACATAGAGTAAATGTGTCACTGCGGGATCTTTTTCCCTAGAAATTCTCTCAGATGTGAAATTGTCTTTTATCTTCTGTTCTCATACCATGGATTTTCATACTGTGCGCTCAGCAAATTCAGATTCATACTCAGCTTAAGGGCTCAAATAAGTAACAAAGGTTAACAAATCTGAGATGGTTATCAGGTTAACTAACCTCAGCATTGCCTGCACTCATGCTGGCGGCCCACAGAGTTCTTGTGAACACAGAGTAGCTGATTACACTGTTGTAACTGGATCATATAAGCAAGCCATACCTGTGCAAACACTACTGGAAAAGACATGGCAAGTTGAATGACCTAGCCCTAGAGATCTCTGCAGTCTTGGATAGGAAACACTGTTTAGACTGATAGCGATGCTTATGCTCTGTCACTGACTCATGCTGTAGGCTGCAGCCAATTACTTCAGTTTGAAGACTGACTTTCTGTCTACAGAGATATCACCATGGCATTATTTTTGGCACTGAAGACTTTTTGCACCTTACCCAGTTAAGTATTTTGACTGGGCTTTGACTAAATAAAATTTTATATGACTAAATTGTATTACTGTTATGCAGTCAATCCCTGATCACTTTAATTTAAACTTATGCATAAGTGAGAGCAAATGTCACTTGGGGTTGTCATGTTACACCCTGATTAGCTGCTTGTTCCTTACCTTGGGGTATCCCCTGCCTGGTACCAGAGAAAACACTTATGAGGCTGCTGAAAGGGTGAAATCAGGGAAGTGATCAATACAGTGGGGTTAGGGTTTTTATGTATTAGCATTTGTGCAGCACTATGTGAAGAAAAATTAGAAAATCAATTTCACATTTCATAAATGGGCTACATCTATGGATACATACCTAAATCCACAGCATGTGGACTCACGCGAAAACAGCAGCATGTGATTACAAGTGTCAGTCATTCTGCACTGTCTTGCTTTTTCTGAAAGTCTGTCCTCTTCACATGCTTTACTGCTACTTTGGTCTGCCCTATATTTAGCTAATTCTTACATTTCCTGATTTTGACCTAGATACAACTGTATATACATAGTTAATCCATAGTTACTCATACCTCCAATATTAATCTTCTAGAATGGAAGAGAAAAATGGAAACACCTACCCACATTACCTTGGAGATTAAGTTGGCCAACTTCAATAAACAAGATCAAACTAGTTCAATAAATAAGTGCAGAAATGTATGCTCAGTGCAGAGATTCAGCATCTAGGTAGGTGTGGATGCTGAATACACACAGAAGAAAGTAGGGACAGAGAGCTGATAAGAAGGTCTCACCTAACAAACAGTGACTGACTATGTATAGTGAAGGCATCCAGCTTGGATTTATAAAGTATCACAGTTATTTTTTTCCAGTATTAAACCTTGACAAGTCTATTTGATCAGGACTGCCAATATCCACGGCAAGACTGACAAAGGCTGAAATTCTGATCTTCAGATATAAAGCATGGAAGACAAATTGTTGAACATCATCCTGCCAAAGGGTGCTCACGGTAGTTTAGCACTAATTTTAATCTATTTGATTGAATATCTACCCCTTTGCTCCTTACAATAGAAACCTGTGCAGTGAAGAACACAATATCTCATGGTTGAAAAACACAATATCTCAAGGTTGAGCAGCAATACACTTAGTACACTTGGAAAATTCCTATATTACTGCCTACTTAATGATCTGTAATTAGTTGAATGGTAAGAAGAATTGAAGCTTCAGTGCCTGGGATTTCTACATGAAAACTCTTAGCTTGGATGGAGAGAGGTTCTTTAAACCTCTCTTGGTTTGACTACATATAACCCTTTTTATTTGCTTAAAAAGCAAATGAATAAATGCAATATAGCACTTTGATTTAAAAATATCTGCCTGCATTTCTTTTGTAACTGAACTACATCTTTTTTTTTCAGCTATTCCAGGAGCTAAGTATATTCATAGAATCATAGAATGGTTTTGGGTAAAAGGGACCTTAAAGATCATCTTGTTCCAACCGCTTGCCACAGGAGGGACACCTTCCACTAGATCATGTTGCTCAAAGCCCCATACAACCTGTCCTTGAACACTGCCAGGGATGGGCAGCCACAGCTTCTCTGGGCAGCCTGTTCCAATGTCCTCACAGTAAAGAATTTTTTCCTAATAGCTAATCTAAATCCACCCTCTTTCAGCTTAAAGCCACAGATTTAAATACAGTCACTATACTTTTTTAACTGGAAATGCAAGTTTGATTCTCAATTACAAATATTAAAGAGATTTAACACTAAGCACTAAAAATACAGAAAGTCACATTTTGTGCTTTTGGGTACGAAAATATTTGATACTGCATAATACTAGAACTGTATGTCATTAATCATATATGTGACAATGACAATAAACATCAGGACATCAAAATATCAAAGACAAATAGGAAGTCAGACTTTACTTGAAAAGGAGGAAGAAAAAGTTTAACCATGCAGTCCATATAAACAAATACGTGGGAGAGGAAGAACCAAAGAGGAGTGCCTTCTGATTCCCTAACAAAGTCTATCCAAGCAAGAGGGGAAAGGTTATCCAGCTAATTTCTTCTTTATGCAAGGATGATGAATAAAGGAGTTTTCCTTTTTTAGTCAAGTTAGGTCAAAATTATATTAAGCATCATATCCAAAGAAACAGACCATTTTAAAACTACAGCCCACAGAAGCAATAATCTGATACTTTAAACCATATTATAAATAATTTTATTTCTCCTTCAAAAAAGCTTGTTTTATTTGTTAATTATACTCTTCCAAACAAAGTAACCCTTGTGTCTTCCTGTTAGATTCATACCTATTTTCAAGCACCAGTGAACCCAACCATTCACTGGGAACAAAAGCACCTACAGTTCCAGCTTTCATTGGTGGTTTCTTTTTTCACTGGACATAAGCCAGATTGTTTGAGGGGGGAAATAGCAGGCAGACATAAGCCACTATTTATTTCCAATCCTCATACAAGACACCTGATACCAGCCAAGATGAAAAGAAATCCAAGGATTCAGTGTATAAGCATGGGAACCCACAAAAGCAAAAGTTAGAGGGATCACAGAAAAGGAAGGGGGAGGATAGAAACATGCAAACTTGGTTTTCAGCTAAAAGGTTCCTCTCATTTTTTACCGGATGAATGTGCTGTTGTTGCTACACAGAGACCTGGGCAGCTCAGGTATTTTGTGCTCAAATCACACTGAGTTTTAACTAATCAGTTCCAGAAAAAGGACCTTCCATCAGGAGAACTTATCGCTGCTGGTGAGCAAGTATTTCTCATTCTTAACTTTCCTTTAGTAAAGCAATGAGGTACGGTTGATAAATGCATTACAAGCCTAGTTATACAAAAAAAGACAAATGATAGATGCTTAGAGATTAGCTAGCAGAACGTTTGTTCTGACAGAGATGAAGGCAATCTATATGGTGTTAGCTGTCATTTTTTTCTCTTAATCAACTAAATAACATTGGATCATGTAACATCAAAAAATCAGAATATTGAATTTAAACTGCCTCCAGCTACAACTACATAAATTACCCTTCCAAAGCCTTATTTGTTTTTGATAGGATGGTAATCAATTATTTAAGCTTCATATAATTAATCCTATGACTTAAAGAGGTTTATACTTTGATGTTTTTATGAATAAATCATGAAAGAAAGAACTGATTCATGCATTCCATGCCTGCTTTAAAAAGACATTATTTGGTGTGATTTCAAAGGCATAACTATTTATGTTTAAATATCATTTTAGCTAGTTAATATAAATGCTAGATTTTATTGCTAACATCTAACAGATAAACTGGCATTAAAGATGGTTATTAACTTTCACATAGAGTTGCTACAAATACTCATTCATCAAGAGTTTAGTAGCAGGGTGTAATGATCTGTTTTTGCCGACTGAAGTTAATGTTCTGCACAAACACTGGGAAAATTCAAATGGAATTTTTACTACCAAAAAATCCTTGCCCCCCAACCCTAGACTTAACTAAAAGTTATAGTCTCTCCTTCGGAAACACCAGAAAACCTTTTTCTTATTAAATATCAATAATCTCCAAACATCAAATTAATGTGCATAATTAGTAAACTCCAAAGTAGACTCCTTTCTAAAACTAAATTAACAATAGCTAACTTGAAGAAGCCTAAGGACATATGTCCTTAAGAAGCACACAGCATCTTCTTTTGCCAGTGCATAAGGCTGCAATTCCATACTGGATATCATATTTTAAATCAAGTTTGATTTTTTCTTTTTTTCTTTTTAGCAATACAGGCACAAGTGCTTTGGGGAATTATTTTTGTGTTTAAGTCAAATCACTTTCTTAGTGGATCATCCTGGTAACTCCTAAAGTTCAGCCTCTGGAAAGTGGAATGTCCAGTGAGAACCGATGAGCTCACTGGGTGGGTGGTATCCTGGGTTACATGCATTATAATTTTTAACTTCAAACCATCAGATATCCACCTAAATATGTAAATATCAGAATTTTAATGCATAAAGATGATTGCACTAGGCAGAAAGAAGACTTATAAATTAAAAAAAATTGGTTTTGTAATTCTTCTCTACAAGCATTGCTTTTGTTCTCTGACTTTTATCAAGACCGAAAGTTACTGAACTTCTGAATGATGACCTTTGTCATGAAGAGAAGCAAATATCTTCAGAATACTGAAACAGCTAGGAGCACAGATGGGTTGTTTTATTCAGCAGGAGTAGAGCTGAAAATAGAGTTTAAAAATGCCATGAAAACTGGGAAAATTTTTCAAGTTTTTATTGCGAGAAATAGCTGGAAATTACTTTGACATTTTTTTTATTTCACAGTCTTTAACATCCTGGTGTTTCGCCTGGTCCAGGCCAAAAAAAAGATGGCAATTTCAACATTCTGGAGGGATTTGCCAATTTAAAATGTATTACACCTGAGGCAAATATTTGTCAATTTTCCTATTTATTAAGGAAGGTATCATGAGACATCTTTTGACCAAAAACCCTATCCATAAAAAACTATCCATGAAAAGATCACATGACTTTACATGTCACTAGAATTAAAAAACCTAACAAAACAACCAGTAGCACTGTCTTGAAATTGTACTGATCCATTATTACAATTACTGTACTATTTCATAAGAATCAAAAGCTGGGTGGCCAGAAGTGAACTGAAATGAACTTTGTGCCCCTGATCACATCATAGTGAGAACTGTCCCATGAAGACTAGTTTTGACATCTGAAAGCAGTGTTGCATGATAAAATAAGGCACCTCCATTTTGCACTTTTCTCACAGAGAAATAACCCAAACTGTCTCTGTTGTATAGATTGTTAGGATACCACTAACACTTTGATTTACACTGCTGCAGGTGATAAATCCATTAGTCTAAAGCTATTGCTTTGTTTTCCAGTCTCCTTGCTTCATTGAAAGGGAAATAATGCTCCATTCAACACTGGCCTTGTCCCTCCTGCTAATTGCTGTCTCTTCTAACCTTGCAATGGCAATCAAAAAGGAAAAAAGAGCACCTCAGACACTGTCAAGAGGTATTGTATTATCTACTGTATATAGTTACCTCCTTATCTTACCATATAAGTCAACAAATGCTTTTATGTGGAATGTAAGTGGAAGCACATATACTTACTGGCACGCATTTCTCTAGTGTTAAGTGACACTCTAGGTAGTGCATCTTTTTATTCCATGTCATTTCACTCTGTCAGTTTGCTCTTCAGGGTGTGGCTGAGGGCCTCATATAACCTGCATAATTTATATAATTCACAGTGATCTAGTAGAAGCAAAAAACCTAAACAGAGTCTCCCAAATCAGGATGAACTTGTAGGAAAAATGGTGAAAAAATATTCATCCATACACGATTTAAAAGATATTTTATTATGGCAACTTATTAACTACCAAAACACAGTTTTGTAACTTCGGTTGCTATGGAACAATTTTTCTAGAGACCCATTTTTATACACAAAACAACAGTCTGAGCCACTACTGGATTTTTCTCAGTGACTTTTTTCTCTTGCTTTTCATCGAAGTCACAGTCATACTTTACAGTGAATAATTCACTTCCTTGCTGTGCATAACTTTCAACCTGGGTGTTAACTAAAGACCCTATTTTAAGTTATGTCTGATCAATCATTAGAAATACAAGCAGAGAGAGAGGTTACTGTCTTTTCTTCATCTTCCCTCTCCCTTTGGGCCTATTCACCCCCCAAAATCTTCAGCTCCCTTCCTGACCCCTTCTGCATGCTATGCAATGCCTGCAGAACCCACAGCTCACGTCTGAGGTCTTCCTATACAAAGCACTGGCAAAATCCCACCTACTACAGAAATCCCATCTGAGACTAATTGCTCAGGAAGCACTTGACAAAATCATGCAAAACCTGGACTAACCAAATTGAAACTGCAAATCATTTCTCCTAAGTATCATCCCTGGAGAAAGGTTATTATCATCTGGTATCTACGCCTATCTTGCATAGATCAGAATCTATTTTTCCTGCTATGGCTAAATGCATAAAAAGGCAACAGAGTACCTTCAATTCTGGCAACTCTGAAAAAAATAGTCACAGAAAGCAAGTACCAGTTTTCTAGTTCTGATTCAGGCCTTTTGGGATGCCTTAAGTGCTTTACCTGTAATTTTCACGAATCAAAGGGGAATACACAAACCTGCTGCAAAGCAGCCCTTGCTGACTCCTCTGTGAAGTTACCTATGTCCTCAGCTGACTTCAGCGAGGCTGGGAACACACTGATCAGCATGCCAGAATCCCACCATTAACTGGACAGATCAGTAATCGAAATTACTCTCCTGAAAGAAGAGATGACCTAGTCACGTA
>JANHGB010023228.1:0-41544 GCA_026283785.1 Coracopsis vasa
ATACTTCATTTTGTAATTTTGTGGGCCCCCCTTCTTTCAAATCCCCCCTTTTTCTATCCTTTTGCAAATTCTTTTTTTTCTTGTTTCATGGGTCCCTCCAGTACCCCAGCTCTTCCTGGGGTCTTTCCTGCTGCCTCACACTTGCCTTTTCCAATTCTCTTCCTAATCTCAACCCCAGTGCCTTGCCAGCTAATTCTGCTCACTAATCCCTTTGATTCTTTTTTGCACCTACTTGGATCCTATTGGCTTTTATTTTTTTCTCCATCTTGCTGTGTCTTTGCCAACCTGCTTTCTAGTTTCTACCATTGCACAGCTGTTATCCACAGCACTCCTAGTTCCAATTTTGTACTGCCCTCCCTCAGGTATTTTGTTTGTTTGTTTTTTGTTTTTTTTTTTTTATCTCTAATTCACTCTCATACCCATTTAGTCTCAGCTTGTTTCTCTTCCAGTTTTGGATGTCCACAGTTCCTCAGTGCTCAGTGAATGCAAAGGAAAGCACTCCTGCTGTATGTACAGATATACAGAGTTTGCTCCTGGACTCCTCATGGCCCACAGCCATCTAAACTAGCAGCTGCATAGAAAGTATTACTCTGCAGTAGCTGAAGCAGGCTCCCAAAGAAAGAAACCATCTACATTAAGTCAAAGCTGTAAAGATCAAAAGTTTCTGCAGAGCATGTGTAAAGGACAATATCCAGTCTTCCAACCTGGACAATTTTAGATATATTTGCATGAAGTTAGATACGGCACACTTCAGAAACATGCATTAAGTGAAAGCGTTTGAGTACCAGATCTTTACAGGGCAAATAGCCCTTAGAGTTTACGATAGAACTTACCCTTTGAGTTTACAGTAGAACTTACCCTATATTTACCCTCAGGAGAAGCTAAATCAACTCAACAAATATTTCCCAAAGAGTTTGGCCTCTGAATTAAAAAGTTTCAGTTGAAACCAATAAAATTCTGCAAGTTTACATGCAGCTAAATGCAGATTACTATAATAGGAAATGTCAACCAACCTGAATAAAAAGCAGCCCCACCAATCTTATCTATAAAAATGCAAGAAATTGCAAGATGTAGATAAGTATTTTAGCATACATGTATATGATTTTAGTCTTTTATCCCACACTCTAATGTTACTTGTCTTCCTTGTCTTTGAATTGTAGAAGATGCTGACCACTATCTGTTGAACAGTCTGACAGTAGCCTCAGGGTTCTGTGGTGATACTAATATTGGAGAAAATAGATAAATCTGTAAATCACTTGGGACAACACAGGAAATGCAGGACAAGATGTGAGTAAACATTTATTGTCTATTCTGCTTTAATCCATTTGGAAATAACCTTAGAGGGTTTTTTTTCCCCTCTCTTTTTCAGACCTAATGATTATTAATTTAAAGTTTTGCGCCCTAAGCTGTAATAACCGTTCAGCAGTGAGAGTTCCAATTTTATACTGACGGAGGGGGGATGTTCATAACACCTATTTTTTCCTAGTTCCCCTAGGCTTTTGTTATAGCTAATTGATAGGTTCCTTCTAGAATGGGTCAGAGTTAGACCCTAATTAAAATGCTCAAGTTTTTCACTTGAGAACTTTTCTTCGTTTCTTTTAGAAAGAATCCATAGAGATTTTTCTCACAAAGCTTTTAAATTCACCTCTTACATGAATAAGTCATCCCCTATCTGATGTTGAGTGAATTCTATGTCATAATATGGTGATTGTCTAGGTCATATTAGAGATTATTTAAAATAGTAAGTAGATACTGGACAATGAGTTTGTTATCTCATATTGATTGACTTAATTGTTGGTCTACCCTCATGTTAAATTACTGAATATTTGCAGCATTGTAATTGCCTTAGAGCATGCATAATAAGGAAGATAAGGGTTTTTTTCTTGCATACCTTCCATGAAATTTGGTACAATTACTCAATAAAAAAATATCCCTAAATCTTTACAGGTTTAAAATGTATTGCACTGTCATACTTCCTAAAGACAAAAGAACAGGCTTTGAAACAGTATTCGGTATTGGATCAATCACTGAGCTTAAACACTTACCAGTATTTTATTTTCAATGCTTTTAGAGCAAATGCTGCTCTAAGGATACTGTCATTTCACCATTTCTTTTTTGCCTTTTTTTTTTTGAATCCAAGGACATTTCTATCACATGAATGCTGGTTATTTTGATGGTTTTCCTTTGTAAAAATCATTCTGCATATCAAGCTACAATAGGAATGCAATAGTCCATGAAAAATTGCAGAAACAAGGTATCGTTACAAAACATCTTTTCAATTCCAAGCAGAAAATTTTATTTTACATTGAAAAAGTAAAAGCCCTATTTGCTTCTGATTTTGTCTTTGTAGGTTCTTTGTACTGCATGAGAGGTCTTACGCGCAGTCAGAAGTTTATTGTTATTTCTTTATGATTTTTATTTGCCATCTATCTGTTCAGTCTTATCTGACTCACCATTATTTATTTATTTGTTTGTTTATGCTCAAATTAATTATTATGGGATTATTTTTAAAATTCTTTTGATCATAACTTATTCAGGTCTTTTCCTCTTTTGATCATGAAGACAAGTATAAAGTAATCCATTTGTGAAATTCTTTCAAATAAAGATAAAACAGATACATATCCAAAATATCCTTCCCAATATGGAAAGCACAGAGGGAGTACATCACCTCTTTCAAAGTTAACCTTGTACATATTCAAGGCATGTAAATAGGAAAAAAAAAAACCCAACAGAGTAAGCAAAAAACTGGCTTCAAACTTGTCTAAAGTGTTATAAAGTGTTTTAGACTGCTGATATTATGTGCTTAGGATGCACATACATAACATCTATATTTTTATTACAGTGCTCTGTAAACAAGCTTCATTCAGCATTTGGCTAACTTGTCTTACAGTCCAGCAGATTTTTATTTTTTTCTGCTTTAAATTCTGACTTACATAGAATTCCATCCTGCAGTTTGTACCCAAGCAAAGTTTACATGTGTATTTCTTGTCTTCATAAATATCCTAGAAGAAGGGTCTAATCATTCCCTAAACAAATGGAATGAAAAAATGGAAGCAAAAAAGACTCTACTTTTTTAAAGTAAGAAAACATCAATATTTAAGTATTAACATTAGGATTTTTTCCCTTTACTCATTAGTTTAGGATTCCAACTAATGGTCAGAGACAGAGAGAAATGAAGGCAGAATAAATCCATACTCCGCTTTTATCTTTGTCTTCACAACCATAGGGATTCTTTCTGATGTAGTTTAATATTATCATGCATCTCCTGTAGTTCAAAATTCAGATTTACATCAAAGAAGCCTTCCTTATCAGCATAAGTACCTTTGCCATATTTTATGACTGTCCAATTATTTGATCTACTTTTATATAAAAACAAAGTATAAAGCAGGACGTTGGGGGGTATTTATAATGACTGACCTCAGACACAGGAGGCTAATTTCTTTAGGCTTCCTCAGTATTTGGTAGAGATCCCTTTATGAAACATTTCAGAGTAACAGCCCAGTTTAGTTTGCTCTGAGGTGGTTTCTAGAGAAAATGTTCTCTCTCTACTGTATTCAGGCCTAGAGAAATAAAATCCCCACCCTCTGTCCACACTTGCTTATTTGAGGTTATTTCGTAATCTATATTTTAACAAAGGCTAGACTTTCAAAAATCTTGAAAACACAGAGTTCACTTTGGTGAACATCTACAGGTGTTTTATCTTCTTAACAGCCTTTCCCCTTTGGTATACATGATTGTGTATATATTTAGGGCTCAACTATAATACATGGATTTTTTAAATTGTCATATATATTATTAGATGTTCATTATAATAATTGTATGCATTATGTAGTCCATATTGTCTATATTGCCTATATTATATATCTTGTGCAAATGTTCACCACCACTTAATCTTCATATTTAGACTCTGGCATAGTTTTCTAATTTCAGCTTATATTTTTAAAGACCTGAGTAGATGGTGATTAATGATTCTATCTCTTACTCTGTACAATTATCATTAAAGTATGGACATCACATAGTAGAAGTTGCATAAAAGTGTAAGTATTTCACAAAGTAAGTAGCTGTGCCCCAAGTTTTCAGTTTTGTTTGAAAATGTCTGCCAAGGAGGTTTCTGACAAGCTGAAATTTGCTCTCCTTAGGCCTCGGCCTGTGATTCTACTATTTGTCTTGCTCACTTTCCTCAGAATTTTAAACTCCACAATCTTAAGGTCAGTGCAGCCAAGGCTGCCCTTAAACTTCATATCCTTGGCCAATCCTCCTTTATGTGAGGTTCAGCAGAGCATCTCCTTAGTCAGTTATTGCCTTCATCAGGAAGACCTCAACTTGTCAACACACTCCAGAAATCTCCCAGATTGTTTGCACCCAGCTGTATGTCCTCCCACCAGGTATCAGGGTGGCTGAAGTCCCCATGCATACCAGGGTGTACGAAAGTGATGCATCTAAAGAAGCTTTCATCTTTTTATATTCCTAGTCAGGTGATATGTAGGAATACAAAATGTGTATTCATAGGAATACATATGTGTATGTAACATGTACATACCACAATGTCACCCGTGTGGGTCTGTTCTCTCATGGAAAAAAAATGGATAAAAAAATTATTGCAGCACTTTGTCATGTGAGCTGTCCCACCACATTTCTGTATCCCAGTGGTATCACTTCTCTACAGATATGCAAGAACTTGTTATTTGTCTTAACATTTCCCACACTGCATCCATTTGTGTGGAGGCACTTGACACAGGCCCCCAATGCCTTAGCAGTCTACTTAGCAGTAGACTGCAAGGATCTCCCACTTCTTGTTTTCCCCTGAGCACATCCGCATCTTCCCTCATCTTTCGCTTCTCTTTAGGTTATAGTAACTCTAGTTATGTATTTAGTTATGGACCAGAAGAGGAAAATGTTTTTCTTAAGATGAAAGCAGTTAAGGAGAGGATTAAAATAGCACACTTGTTCTCCCATGCAGTAAAGCAAGCATATGGGCCCTGATGCAGCAACAGTTAAAATAAGCACTCATATTCCTATAGTTTGACTCTATGGTGCAGAATATTGGAAGATACTTAAAACATTGGAAAATCCATAGTAAGGAGTAGCATCTCTGCTTTGGAGAGGGATTTGTAAACTGTGCTATCACCAGTCATATCACCACACACAAAGATATGTGTCTATCCTTGAAAATGTCCAAGGCTTTGAATAAGGCAATAGTTGATGAGGAATTTATCCCTTTCAAAGTATTAAATTCTGAAAATATATACATCTCAGGATTAAACTTCTAAATTGTGGGAAGTACTTGGATCAATGTGTGATATATCAAGGTGCTACAAATGCTTTTTCAATTCACTGTTTATTTGTGACGTGTCTCCTGGCATGATATTACCTTGCAGTCTTTGAAAGCTATTACTGCATTTGTACTCTGTGCAAGAGAACTAGAGTAATCTGCACATTTCGAGTAGACCTCAGGACAGGATACGCACCAAATTTAAGTACCTACTCAAATCCCACCTCACCTATTGAAATAGGCTCTAAATGAGCATAAAGGTCAGACAGTTTTTTGTTGTTTGTTTGGGAGTTTTGTTGGATTTGGTGTTGTTTTGGGATTTTTTGTTTGTTTGTTTGTTTTTCCTGTGTGCAGAGTTTGTTTTCATTCTGTGCACATTTATATCGCTGAGTCTTCTGTGTATCTGGTGTGTCTCCATGTAACCTCCTTTTTTATTTACATTAACAGAAAAAGAATTATTCTTTGTTTTATGGACCTTGGTTTAAAATGCTAGACCAGTTCTCACTTATCTCACTCCTGTCCAGATCAGTGAGTCAGGCAAAGGACTTATCCATCCTAATTCTGAAGCCAGATTCCTGTTTGGTATGAAACCATTAAAGTTGGAGAAAAAAAAAGTGACCTAAGGACCTCATAAAGTCAGAATACCCTTCTCCAAACACCTGTCCCAGCTGCCCTCTTAGGAATAGCAGAGCATGGAAGAGGCAAGGGTAGGCTTTGACAGATTGTTGGCTGCTGTCACATTTGGCAGAAGCCAGAATAAATCACTCAATCTTTGATCAGGAGAAATTAGGTTAGCTCAGGAACAAGGCAGCAGAAAACAGAAAGGCACTTCTATGTTCAGCTGAGCAAAGCACATATTAAGAATATCCTTCCTCTTTTTTTTCAACATTACAAAGAAAACTAGGAATATTTTTTTTTTCAGTATAGCATTTTGGAAGGAATTGTCTTACACAAGCTTGTTGCACTTGGCTGTGGGCACCATGGGAGAAAAAGACTTGTGAACATGTGCAAGTGCTCAAATGAACCTCCAGTTTCTGTTTCATCTCTTCAAGTTTATTTTTTTCTTTCTTTCCTGGGTTTTCCTGAGACATGTGTTTTTTTCTTTGTTTATGTACAGTGACTTCTTCTGTCCTCTCCCCTACTCTGCCTACACAACAGCATTTTCCCTCTTATGTTTTGTGCTTTGACCTCTGAAGCCCCTCACCTCCTCCAAATGTGTTGTTTCTGCATCAAAAGGGAGGAGCACAACCACTGGAGGAAAAAAAAAAAAAAGCAGTTCTTCAAAGAAATAGACTGCTCCCTCAGTCCCAAACCTGGGTACCTGTGTCTGGGTATGAAAGAAAAACAGATGAAAGGCTGGTGAGGTTTTTTTTAGTTGTGTTTTTAAAGCAGAAAACTCAGAGGAGGAAAGAAAGGAGCTACCAAGGAAGTTTCAGGCATAGCCTGAACCAGTGGAGTGAATGTGGTCCTGAGAAAGGCAGCTTTTGGGACTGAGATTCCAGGGCAGAGCTATAAGCTAAAAAACTTGTTTCTTTCTATATTCACACAAAAAGGATTTTGTGGGGTTTTTTTTAATTTTAATGTAAATAAACAAGATTACATTATCAGCATCTCCTCACATAAGCAACCTGCCAGCCCCAAAGTCTAGCCAACTGCTTAGGTCAGAAAGAGGCAGCAGTACGTATTTATGTAGTGTGAATAATACATGAATCCCTTGCTCTCAAAGTGTGATACTGTGTTCTTTAGAATGTCATTCATTAATCTATATGGCATAAACAGTGAGAGTAGGTCAATACAGTTAAAGATAATTAAGAATTGATTAGTACCTGAGAAGCCAAATGAAAAGACACATTTTTCCCCAATGACTGGAATTGTTGAATTAATTGATAAAACCAAGAAACTTTCTTTAACTTGAAATTCTGTTGCTCCTCATAATTACTGAGATTTTTTTTTCCATAATTTAATGTTGGCAGATATCGGTGATGTTGCACAGTGCCTTAGGTCCCTTAGCTAGCGCTAAGGGCCTTCTCTTTCCATTTCTCAGTCTGCTTTTCACTTGCAGCTCTGTAAACTTTCAACCAAGTTGCTGGACTCCTCCTAGGGGAGGACACTAGCCTGGAATCTTCCATCACTTCTCAATTTGCCACTGGGAAGTCTTCTATTTCCCTTTCCCTTTTTCTCTCTCTTCTTCCTCTTCCTAGCCCCCCTTCATTTTTCCCCCAAAGTAGGTTTTGCTGTTAAGTTTGCTATATGCATTTGATACAGACCTTGCAGATCTTTGTGCATGTAAATCTGTCAGAAAAAACCCAAACATTAACTTCAGAAAAAGGAACAAAAGTACTTTAATTTACCAATTATAAAGCATTTAATTGAAGGTGAATGAGAAGCATAAAAGTACATCTGTATGTTTCACAGTGTCTCGAGGTACTTTAAGCTTTTTGTTGAGTATTAATATTTAGTATAAAGTATTCCTTGAACATGAGACCTCTAACCAGTGGCAAGTGCTTTCCACAACTAGTTCTGGCTTCCTAGAGTGACCTTGCAAAAAGCCTGTTAATGTCATTTGCTTCCAAACATTATCTGTCCTTATAAGTATAGTGTTGAGAACTGACCTGAGGATTTTCAAAAGCATGTTAATAAGGCAGTGCATTGTGTTAAGTTGGCTTGCTATCCTGCTCAGGAGTGGATCCCATCACAATCTATTGCATCTGTTGCATTTTTTCTATGTGATTTTTTACATCATGTTACAAATAGGATGGGTGCATTAAACACAGCATAACCAGCTGGTCAAGAGATGTGACTATCATGCTGCATTCTGCATTAGTGCAGTCTCATCTTGAATACTATATGCAGTTCTGGGCCTCACAATTTAGAAAGGATGTGAAAGTCCTTGAATATGTCCAGAGCAGGGCAACAGAGCTGGTAAAGGGGCTGGAAGGAATGTGCTATGAAGAACAGCTGAGGACTTCAGGCTTGTCTAGTTTGGAGAAAAGGAGGCTGAGGGGCAATCTTATTGTTCTCTACAGCTTCTTGAAGAGGGGAAATGGAGAGGGAGGTGCTGAGCTCTTCTCCCTGGTATCATTGGATAGGATGAGTGGGAATGTTTCAAAGCTGCATCAGAAGAGGTTTAGACTGGACATTAGGAAACATTTATTTAGCAAGAAGCAGGTCAAATGCTGGAATAGGCTTCCTAGAGAGGTGGTTGATGCTCCAAGCCTGTCAGAGTTTAAGAGGCATTTGGACAATGTCCTTAATAATATCCTTTAACTTTGGGTAAGCCTTAAATTGCTCAGATAGTTGGACTAGATGATCATTTAGGTCCCTTACAACTGAAAATATAATTCTATTCTATTCTCTTCTGTTCAGTTCGTGTCTGGTCTGGTCTATTCTATTCTGTTCTACTCTACTAGAGTATTAATGTTACTATGTTATACTAGAGTATTAATGTTACTATTAATGTTACTAGAGTATCTAATGTTACTATCAATAGTAATTCTGTACTTCATTTGCATTTCATATGTTTCCACTGGCTTTCTTTTAAGGTCTAAACACATACTTTCATAAGTCTGCCTGATACCATAGATGATGATGTGTTTGTCATACCCATTCGATACCTATTTCTGTTACACCACTTTGCCCATAAAGTTCTGCTGAGATTTCTTTAAGCATTCTCAGCTACTGATTACTTTTAACATGCACTTTCTCTTTTGAAAAGCAGGGTAAAAGATATCTTGAAAGATAAATATTTCATTATTTGTCTTCCACCACAAATGCTGAATTTCTTTCAGTATGGCCTGAAGCCCAGGACAGGCAATATTCCGTAATGCACCAGTGACAGGATTAAGATCCAGTATTTCATGATCCATCAGTGTAGAAATGGGAGCTGTATACCGTTGGCGGGACAGACCATTGGTAAGGAAACGGAATGTGTGCAACGCTTTCTATCAGTCACATCACTGCTGAAATATCAGACCTTACACTTGTCATATTATGTGTGAAAAATCAATTTGTATTTAATTATTACATTTCTACAATGTGTTAGTGATCGTTTCACTCTTTAGATATCTGCACAGTTATACTCCTGATATTAGAGAATTTATTTTACTGCTGGAGCAGGATGAAAGTGACACTAATAATATTTCTTGTTAATATTTCTAAGAAATACAAAGCATGTCTGAGAGATGAGGGACAGATTATATTGTAATTTGTTTGGCATGCATAAATTTAAGGCCAAATTGCTAAATCATCTACTTGCACATAACAGGTCATTGTTTTTCTAAGGCACATATTTTGAAAATAGATATAATCTGTAATTGAAGAGTTTTGTCAGTAAAGGGAAAATTCAATGGTTACTCATTCTCATCACTGAAATTTTGTGCCTTAGCTTTCATGTGAATTTCTGTGGATTCAGCTCCAAGCCACTAGTTCCTGCTTTGTTCTCCTGCTAGGTTAAACGGCCTCAGCACCTGGTGTTTTCTCCCTACAAATGCACTTACATTCTGTAATATTTTCATAGCTTCATCTTCTTTATAAAACTGGATGGATCCATTTTGTCCCTCACTGAAAAGGCATTTTCTACAACCCTCAAATTATTCTGTATTCTTTTCTACACTGCTGAATTTTCAACAACTTTTTCTAGACATAACTCGTAGATCTCGATGCAATCTGCTTGGATTACTCTCACCAGTACTGTATACAGCACAGTGATAGCAGTGTACCAGGTGTTTATGTTTAGTTGCTAGTCTACTATGATTCTTAGATGCTTTTTAGTCATTGCTTTTCAGCATACAGTCTGTCATACTTGTAAGTTTTACCTCTATTCTTAGTTTCTACAAATATAACTTTTCATTTTGCATTACCAAATTATATGCTGTTTAGATAAAGGAGAAACTTACAAGTTAGGCATTGTTCTGCATGATTTCTTTTCCTCATCATTATTTATCACTCTGCTAACTGTGTGGTCATGTTTAATAATCTTTAACTAGCTGAGTAACAGAAATGTTGAATAGAATGAGGCCTTGAACCAGTTCCTTTAGGACTGCCTTAAAACCACTCCTAGTGAATGGAAAACTTTTCAGTGATAGCATTTCCTGAAGGTATTTCAGTTATACAGCATCTTATAACAGATCTTAACCAGATTGCCCTTGGGTCCAAGTTCTTAGCCTTCCCTGTCTGTCAGACCTTTAACTTAATGATAGGGATGGTCCAGCCCCATTTTAGAGACTGCCTTGAATTTCCAGGATAAGTCTGACTTTGCTTGCTTGATAAATTAACACATTTTCAAATATTATTTCAAGCTCACTTGCATATGTGAGCTTTGAGTATTAGAAGTTCCAAATAACAAAGAATTCTGGCATTTTTGCATTGTATGTAACCTCTTTTCATCTCTCTTGATTCCATTATATCAAATATAAAAAAGAAAAAAAAAAAAGAATAGCCACCCCATAACCTGTGTGGCTTTGGTGAGCAGTACAATGTATAACACAGACCACAGAGGACAGCGCACATCCTTTTGGGTGACTCCAAGGTCAGCCTAAGATTCAATGTATATACTATCCATGGTATCTTTTAACCTATTTACCATGTGCTTTATTGATATTGTTTGATGCTCATTTATTAATCACAATGTAATGCAATGCACATCAAATGCTTTACAAGTCTTTATATTAAATATATATAATTCCATTCATCAGTCTTATGAAAGAATGAAACCACTTTTGTTTGATGAGGTCTGTTTTCCATAAAATTGAAATTCCTGACATTAACTGCGTTCCTAGTTTTTGGGTTTCTCCACAATTTTGTTTGGTTTTGATGACAATCTAGTTATTCAGGTGTCTAAAAATTTATTTCTTTAAGGCTATTACCTGAGATGATCATATATCTATTCTGAATTTTACCTACTCTTCTGGTGTTTTTATATAAACATAGGTCATACTAGGTTTGCCAACTAACCAGTGTAAGACTCCTGACTATGAGCAATGCCAATGTAAAGCTCTTTATCACTCATGTATGACTCAGAAAGTAATGGAAATTCAATACATTCTATCTGATCTTCATCTGAGCTTTCATTACACCACCATTTGTAAGATATTAGTTAAAATGAAGAATAGCAAAAATGAATGGAAATACAGGAGAACTAGCTGAAGACATTATGACGACACATTGGCAGAAAGACTTGTGATGGAAAGAGATTGCCTTCAGAGTTCCTCAAGGATTGGTTTTGGAGGCTGACCGAATAGAATAGTTGCATTAATGATCTTGGCTGAAATAGTACAAATGTGGTAATGAAATTTGCTGATGACAAAATTTGGGAAGCATTATCAATACAAAGAAGAAATTGGATGATCTCAAGGACTGCAGTACTACAATAGGATTACATTTAATAATGAAAAGTGCCAGGTCATGCATTTAGGGACAAATTGCAGGAATTTCTTCCAGAAGCTGGGGGTTGATCAGGTGGAAATGACAATAAAGGAGAATTGTCTGAGTCAGTCAGGGTGTGACAATAGGGCAAGGATGTGAAAAGGGCACATAACGCAAGGATGTATATGGTAACGTATTTCCAGTGGAGAAAGGTGAGTATTAGTGCCATACTCAGTAGTACACTGCACTAGTGAGACCTTCCTTTGCAATACTTTTAAACAGCTCTATCTGTGTTGATATTTTCCCGAGCTTTGTAAAATTAGCCTTTCTGAAGCAATAGATATCAGAACCAGATTTTTTTCTGCTTAAAAGCCTGCTTGTGTTTGTGCTATGCATTGCTGAAACCGAGATTGTCCTAAATATTTTGATTTCAGTGAATCAGCTTTTTTTTACAAACCCCTTGCTTTGGAATTTTTCACATTAAACTTGTGTGGGACTGGGCTTTCAGTTTAAAATGAGAGAGGGAGCTGGCATGGTGCCAGCCTTCTATCATGTTTCAAAGGAAGATTGCCATGCCGTTTTGAACAGTCATTGCGTGTCCAATAAAGAGTGATGAGACACTGATGAAATGTTGCAACACAACATGGGCATTTTGCTTTATGTGATAGAACTCCACAGGTAGCAATCACAACCCTATTCACATTGTTCCACAGGGAGGGAAAAACCCTCCTACATGCCTTTACAGCTGAGATGGCAGGTACTTTTATCACTTGCTCACAGCTGTATATTGCGGTTTTTAGCCATGGGATTTACTCCATCATTGGACTAGAATAAGTTGGGGGGTTTGTGTGTGTGTGTGATTGTGCATGGGAGGATGGATTGAGCAGCATATCTTTAGGAAGAACAAAATATAACAAAGTGCTAGTGAAGGCTGCATAGTCTGAATTCTGACATTCATTCAAAGGCTTCACAACTCCAGCTGAAGTTTTAATTTTTTGCTTTTGAAAATAATGTTTCAGATGTAGTACTTCTAATGCTTATCACTTATTTCCTGGCTCTCCACTCCTAATATGAGGCAAAAAGGAATAGATATGCCAGATATATGCCTTTGTCTGCTCCCTAACACATCTTTCCTTGTAAATTCATGAAGTACAGGGAAATGAAGGGCAAATGAAAACAAAAGCTAATGCAGTTTTTGTGTAAATGGTCAAACCAGATATTTGATGCATGATAGTGAAAAGCTCTTAGAGGAAAAGAGGCAAGAAAAGAGAAACAGTGGTAATTTTGAATTAAAAATATATTTGCAGTATGTAAAACTGCACAGTTATTTTGGTTAGCAGCTGCAAAGGTGTAAATCAGGCCTGAGAATTAATCCAAAAGAAGAAGTAATACTTCCAAAAGAGGTTCAAGTAAACTACTCACAAAATTCTTTGACATTGATAGGTTAGTTGAGGAGTGTACATTTCAAGTGAAACATCAGTTAACTAACCAATGTGTTCACTGAGTATTCAGCTTGTATTCAGCCTACATTCAACTTGCATTCACTGAGCAGTTTACAGAAAAAGCATAGCTTTCATTCATCCAAAATGTTAACTTAACCACTGTTGTCCACACAGTTCTTAGATGATTTTTTTTCGACTTCATTGCCTGGGTAATTTTGTTAAAGTATGCCATTCTTTGCCCATGTACAAAGGGGGAGCTACTGGAGATGGCTTTCTGGGTAAGAAGAGGGTTCTGCTGTGCTGCATCTGCCTTTTCCCCTTGAACCGTGTGTCCTGGGTTCAGCTGTAACAATTATTTTTCTCTTCCTAGTAGCTGGTGCAGTGCTGTGTTTTCGACTTTAGTCTAAGAACAATGCTCACAACACACTGAAGTTTTAGTTGTTGCTAAGTAATGCTTACCCCAATCAGGGACTTTTCAATCTCTCATTCTCTGCTGGTAAGGTGGGGCACAAGAAGCCAGGAGGAAGCAGAGACAGGACACCTAATCCAAACTCGCCAAAGGGATATTCCATACCACAGCATGTCATGCCGAGTATATAAACTAGGGGGAGTCACCCAGAAGGCCAGATCACTGCTTGGGTCAGGCTGGGTATTGATCGGTGGGTGGTGAGCAATTGTATTGTATATTGCTTGTGTTTATGGTTATTTTTTTTTCCCCTTCCCTTTTTAGTTTTATATTCTTTCCCCTTTTATTTCCCTTGTCATTTTTATTATTGGTGGTAGTAGTAGTGGTTTTGTGTTATACCTTAGCTATTGGACTGTTCTTATCTCAGCTTGTGGGGTTTACATTCTTTTGATTCTCCACCCCATCCCTCTGGGAGCAGGGCGGGGAAGAAGGTGGGGAGTCAGTGAACGGGTGTGTGGTTCTCAGTTACCATCTGGGCTTAATCCATGACACCATGTCACCTAAGGGAGTGCAGTGGATAGATGTTGGAGGCATTCTCAACTAAACCTAAAGAACTCAGTTTGAAAAAGATGCCATAGCACATTCATAAGGCAAAAGTTGCTTTTTCTGGTACCCTGCAGTGGGGGTTAAAAAGCATGGCTACCGCAGCTTCCCTTGAGTTTCACACTAGGGAGAAATGTGTGTGACAGAAACTTCCATTTGTTAGTGGAAAGAAGCTAGTAAAGAGTGTGTTGAAACCTTTTTGCTGATTCCTGGGGAGCCATCCCAGCTGATGTTCAGTGAGTGTCACTACCTGCTCCAAAGGAAGAGTCTTGACCGAAACAACCATATTGGTATCTTAACCTTCTGTATGCCCAATCAGGCCACAGAGTAGGAAGAAAGAAACTGGTTTGTCTTGAATACTATGTATCGGAGCTAATCACACTATTAGCACATGATTTCTTTTTCAATTATTCTCCCATCTTGCTTAAAATTTTAATTACAAATTTGCAAATTAACTTGTCTGACCAGCAAAAGAAAAATGAGAAAAAAGTTTGGAAAAGTTTAAAACAACCTTCATTGACATTTGCAATAGTATGCTATTCAAATAGCTGCTGGCTAGGAAGGGAAAGGGAAATGAGCCAAGATAAAGTGACAAGGGAGACTAACAGCAAGAAAGAAATATTTGCTGCTTGCAGATTTGACTGGTTGATTTGACCAGAAAAGTAATTACCAACCTCCTAACCCTTAAGGAGACAGTATTGCAGCATCATGCATCACAAACGCTGCATTTGAAAATCAGTATCTCAGAAGCAATAACATTTGACTTGGAATGTTCATGATTTTGAAGTAGCCCTGCATTGTCCTTTTATCTGTGATACTTTTCACTGTAATTCTATCTTTTTCCCCTAATTAGTGAATAGGCAGACTGTATTAAATAATGTCCTAATCATAACTCGGTTAACATGATCATAAAATGATGTATAATATCACAAGTTCATGTTCATTGTTTTGCCCCATCACATACAAGAGGGGAACTTAACAGCTATCCATGGTTTACTGTGCTAAGCATGTGAATAAAATTATAACCGTAAGATAAATTTAGTGTGGATGCTTACATCTATATGGTGATTTTTCTGATTCAGATTATGACCACTGCAGAGGATTATGGTTTTGATGTTTTGCTATGCCAAATTCCAGAAAGCAACTATTTTATTGATAGCAAGTTATTCACTGAAGTTAGTGTCAGTTCCTCTTTGTGGCCACTCTGAAAATAATAGTTATACAGACAAGAAACAGAAAACGTTCTGCACATAAGATAGAGCAGTATTTGCTATGAGAGTATTGCAAGCATGAAGAAAACATCAACAAAATTGAATATTAGTTTTTATTGAGTGGCAATTAAAATCAGTGTTTTGCATGCGTTCAGAGACAGTTAAGCAGAGAATCTTGTTTTCCTGGAGTTGTTGAGGCACAGAGTAAGCAAAGCTCCAAGATGATGAAAACTGGTTTTTGAGAGATGTTTTAGCAAACAGCACTCCTGATGAAATTTCTGGAGGACTTTTCAGTCTCACGCATTGACTAACTTACCTCATGTGTTTACATTCTTCTTTTCTTAAATATTTCTGCCATCATGCAAAGGCCAGGCTTAGCTGTATGTAACAAGTTTGACGTCCGCAGATAATAATACATTCAGGTTGGTGCCATAACATTTTTTTTTCAATATTTTGGCTACATCATCATAAAGGTAAAGGTCTACTAGAGCTGGAATTTATTGTATTATGTTCCAAATGAAGAGTGTTGACATACCTGATGTTTTAAGTGTTTTCAGAGATTTTAAAGATTTTCATTATTTTTAACATTAAAAAATTGTTCAGGTTGCATATAGAAG
This sequence comes from Coracopsis vasa, assembly GCA_026283785.1. Classification (NCBI taxonomy): domain Eukaryota; kingdom Metazoa; phylum Chordata; class Aves; order Psittaciformes; family Psittacidae; genus Coracopsis; species Coracopsis vasa. The sequence continues at coordinate 15,915 of JANHGB010023228.1, forward strand.
ATGCTTTCTTGATGTTCTGTCACAGTTTTAGGAAGCAAACTTATTTCATCTTCACCTTGTTGTGTAAAATGTATTATAAATTACCTAAGAGAGATGCTTTTATTTAAACCTTTTGGACGTGCTTGTACATATAAGGAGACATTTCCTATTATAGCTTGAATATAGCAAAAAACCCCTCACTTGACTACAAAGAGCACCCGTGCTTTGCATTCTGAGTGGAGTACAAAGCTCAGTATACCTATGTGTTATAAAATCAAAATCAAGTCACTATGAAGTTTGGGTGATAGGATCAGCAATGTTTTCTTTCCTTTTTTTTTTTTTTATTTTTTTCTATTTTTCTTGCACAGTTCCAAGTACAGTCGTTGTCTAGTTGAAGTGCGGGATCCCCAAATGCTACCATAATAAATAAAAGAGAAAAACTTTTATTCTTCCCATTGGTCATTCCTCTCTAATGCTGCCCTCAAATATTAACTTTATGCCTTCTATAAAAAATGCTTGATACTTAGAGTGTTCCACTTGGAAGAAAAGCGCCCCCCACACACCCCCACCAAAAAATAACAAACAAAACCCAGTGAATCTGTTCTATTATTTCTGTAGAACAATCTGTGTAACAGACATACAACTAGGACTCATGGACAGTAAGAACTGCAGAACATCCTGCTTCTTGTTATGTACCACCATATGTCTGATACTCATTACTGTTACAACATAAATTGCTCTGATAAGCTCCATAGTTATTTAATTATAGTATTTGCTTTAGTGCAAGTTGAGACATGTAAATATTGTGCAGAAGTAGTTCTACACATCATTTACACCTTTTTTTTCCCCAATTTATACCAAATTTTCTTTCATACAGGCGTAGCACTGTTTTCAGGGAAGAGTATTTAGCATGAATCTCAGCAAGTGGGCTTATACACTGAGTTCATGAATTTTTAAACACTGTAAGCAATGACTATATTAAATAAGCTCCTTATGTTCCAAGTAATTTGATAGAAATGTGGAATAACCATTGTGGAATAATTCAGATTCTGTGTTAGATAAACAAAAGAGCTCTTTTTAGAAAACACTCTCCAACACTTTGTTTCTTCTGCCTTGCTATCTTGAATTTTTTTTTCCCCTCATATTATGTAGGTTTGCCTGTCTTAAGTAAAATATCAGCTCAGCGTATGGCAGTCTTCTTTTTGGATAGCTAATGATCAAAAGCCGCAGTGAGGCATTATGAAGTAATGCCTGCTTTTCTATGAATGCCTTTCTTTTTGATGTTCCTCACAAAAATTATTATTTTTTATCATATATTATCCTCCCATCTGCAAAGAGGAATGCTAGTCCTAATCTGTGTGTCAGGTAGGATGCAAACCGAGAACAAAAGATAATTCCTAAGCAGTTTACAGTCTATGCATGGGACAGGAGAAAGAATGCTTAAAATAGGGGTGCATAAAGACACAGTGATCTGTAAATCAAAGTTTCAGCAGGTGACTTGAAGGAGGAGAAAGAAAGTCTTTGTAAATGCCTAGTGAAAATTCGGCATGATTTTGACATGGGCCAAGGTGAAAATGTTGTTAGAAAATTGAGTAGAGTGGAGAGTTCAGAGGTCTGACAGTGAGGTCACTGTAGGCTGACCTTATGGGACAAATGGAGGTGAAAGTTATCATTTCCAAACTGAATGAGAGCTGTTAGGTCAGGAGTGGAATGGACCTTTGAAGAGAAGCATGTCCTATTAGATAATATTAAAAATAATGTGTTATTTCTAACTGTTACAAGAACGAAGAAGGGTAGTGAGTTATCAGTGTGACACTGGTAGTGTTCAAGCCATAATTGGTCTGACTTACTTTTGTTTGTAGGCAATACTACAGGCTGGTTAGGATAATACACAACCTGCAGCTTCAGTTGTATTCTCAAAGGACTGTATGGCTGAAGAGTCTGAAAACACTACAGAAACCACTTAAAGCAAAGATGCTGCTTCTAGAAACAGACTGCAGGTAATACTTCTGAAAAAACACGTAAACTATCCATGAGTAACTACTTTAAATAAATGTTTATATTTATTTGAAAACATTTCTATAGGACTTGGTTCTGTCATCTGGAGAATAATATATGGAGGCTTGGACCAGAGCTGTACTAACTTTTTGATGTAGTTGCCATTATTTTAAGCATAAAAGTGGATATAAACCACATATTTAATTTTCTGCAAATGTATCTAAAAAAATAAATATCACAGTGTCAGTTGCTGTTGCAAATCTGTGGCTTGCTGCTGGAGAAATATTTTGAAACAGAAAAATGTCATTTTGGTTTATTATGTAATTCTGACATTACAAATGCAAATAACATGTAACTCTTTCTGACTTTAATGTTATGAAATATTTTAACCATGAAAGTTTAAGTAAACCATATTAGGAGACATATCCCTGAACATTCAAGAAACTGTCACCAGTATCTGCACTGACACAATGCAGAGGCCATGGATGTTTTCAAGTCTAGGCTTGAAGTGTACTAGCAATGTCATTTGCCATCTTTCTGAGTGCTCAGGAGATTGCTAAAGTAGTGGTCTGCTGCTTGTGCCTGCTGACTTTGTTCCCCCCTGTTCCCTCCATGTTCATTTTTGAGAAACCAGGGTTTTATGTTATGTTTAGAATTCTTAGCAGTTCTTCAATAAAGACCGCTACTGCAGTCAGTGAGACCAAGCATCATCATAATTCCTGGAGCTCAACTAGACATGATTGTGTCAATAGATGCTTTTAGTTTCTCAGCACTGAGGATTCAACTAGACACGATTGTGTCAATAGGTGCTTTTATTTTCTCAGCACTGCGGATTTCTTTGAGCTTCATAGACTGTGAAGCAAGTGTGCTGAAGAAATGCCCTGAAGAAAGGAATGTACGTATGTCTATATGTATTTTGAGCAGCAGTCTGAGAGCTACTCTGAAAGCAACTAATACATAACTTTTTATTTTTGAAAATTTTAATGCTCAGAAAATAAACTGCTGATTATCCTTGATACTTTGCAGTTCACCTGATGTACTGTCTTCCTGTCCATTAACTTCCGAATCCTTTGCATGTTTTTGATTTCCTTCTTGCTGCTGCTCCCTGCCTCTAACATTTGTAAATCCTATGTCCATCACCTGCTCCACAGCCTTTGGGGAGGAGGAAGATCAGAGACTAGCTTCAAGGGATATGTGTATGGCAGAGATGGACTGAATGAGCTAATTGGTTGGAGATAGCTGTGACAATAAAACATATATACATATTGCCAGTGGAAGAAAGCTTTTATTTATTGAAACTGAGTGTTCAGTGAATGATACATAGAATGTATAATAACATGAATAAATACATAGAATAAATGCAAGCAGGATAAGCTAAAGCTTCATTTGAAAATTTGGGTAAGTATAAAAATGTGTGTATATAAACATGTAGTGAGGTTAATTTCAGTATTGTGAGTAGGAAATATGCAAACACTGAAATGTTTTCCCCCAAATTTGGCCTATATACTGCTATACTCTGATGGTGTCTGAAGTGATTAATTTATATTTATTAGATGCTTTTATATAGGAAGAGCTGTGTGATACAGTGGGCCATTGGCCATCTCATCTCATACTTTCATGGGTCTTCAGGAAGTCTGGTATGGGAGAAAAGTAATCCAAAGACATCCTTATTCTAAAAATACAACTCCAGAGTTTCTCTGTGTGATCACATTTTAGACAAGATTCTGTGGCAGAGAATGAATTCTGGCTTATTTATTATTGGGATGGCACAGTTTGCCTGTTCGTTACTTACCTAATGTACATGGCAATGTTTTTTAACGTAATTCTTGATATTTTAGAGTGGTCAAGGAGCATGTGATGACATCAGTTTGTGGAGGACAAGAATAGTGTATTCTTCCTTCAGGAATTAATAAACACAATCTCATATGCAGACTGTGACTGGTCAGCCAACACCTATCTTACTGTTTCTGTTTTACTCTGAAGCATAAAACCAATCTCCACTTCTACTTTCACTTAATAATTCAATTAAACGATTATTGTTTTGACACCAAAATAAAATAAATGGATTTTATGGCTTCAGAAGTGGCTTTCTGTGGGCATTTTTACAGATGGAGCTTTGCTTACCTAAATGTTCAGAAAAGGCTGTTGTAAAAATAATGTGAACTTATGTGAAGTAGAATTTAATTCTAAATAGCACATTTTTCCTGTATTTGGAGCTAAAACTCTACAATTTTACATACCTAAGATGGAGACAGACTACTTAGTACCTGCCTGGAACCAGCCTCTCCATTAGGAGCAAAAGCCCCAGTATAAACAATACAAGAACCCCTGGAGCAAGCTTCCTCTTAGCTGGCATAGCATAGTAGGATGACTCTATAGCAGCTTAAACTATTTGCTGATACACTGGAATGACAAGATATATTAATGATTTTATATCAGCAATTTAAAATTTGTTGTGTTAATTGATTGCCAAAGGTAACGATATTACTGCCATGATTAAGTTACAACTTTGCATCATATCTGGTATTTCACGATGTATTAAAAAGCGATCTCTTCAGCTTTTCATATTAATGTATTATGTGTCTTAACATTTACTGAAAAAATTGCATTATTTTCTTTTCCGATCTGAATAAATGAACTTTCTATGCCTTCTCTTGCATCTTGAACCCGTACATACTGAAGAGTATTACAGGACCAGAGGAAGACCCAGCAGGGGTAAGTAGCAGTGAGTAGACTTGTTAGTAAAAAAAAAAAGACTTCAGAGTCATGGCTCCAGACCATAATAAAAGCTTTAAATGTGTTTGTTCCATGAATTTTCTAGCTATTAGATATCTAGCCTAGCCTGGCCCACCTTCTGTTTTGTTTTCAGCAGATCAGTTTTGAAGACAATGCTGTATCTTCCACCTCACAATAACTGAAAGCCAGGTGGTTCATCACATACCTCCTAGGATGAGCTCAAGACTGCTCCATTTTCTAACCATTTGGTGAGTTCTCTAACAGTTAGTCATTATACAAATGGTATACAACCTACCATCATAACAGATGAAATTGCTTCTGTTGTTGACTACAACTAATTTTTCAGGCTTCTCATAGCATAGAGATTGGGTTTCTGTGTGCTAACCCTGGTTAGCAATTGCCCATTACGGGAGGGAGAGGATATTTCTCTGGAAAAGGCACTCAGCACATGTACTAGGGACTTGAATGGAGCACCTAGGAAATCAGGCAAGCAAAGACAGTAAAAAAATACTGATATGCTTTTGGGGATTTCTGTTTGGGACTTAGAAATGGGTGTTAAGCAATTATGTCTGATCTTAAACAAGACTAAAGCTCTCTTGTGTGCAACTTTAAAAAAAACAATTATCTATGTTTGAGAGCTATTTGAGTATATATAAAAGCTAATTAGAATAATTTGAGAGTCATTCTGATGCTTTTGCAGGAATAGACAGATAACTTGCTTTAGATCATTCTTTTGAATAACAGCAGTTTTACTGAATATAGGTGTGTTGTTACTTCTTCATACTGAAAATCTAGTGAGTTGTCCTGCAAATAATCAAGACCTGTGATAGCTGAAATCAGAGAATCAGGGAACAGTTTGGGTTGGAAGGGACCTTAAAGATCAGCTTGTTCCACCCCCACTGCCATGGGCAGGGACATCTTCCACTAGACCACATTACTCAAAGCCCCATCACACCTGGCCTTGAACACTTCCAGGATGGGACATCCACATCTTTTCTGGGCAACTGGTTTCAGGGTCTCACCACCCTCACAATAAAGAATTTCTTCCTAATATCTAATCTAAATCTATCTTATTTCAGTTTAATATGATTAGCCTTTGTCCTAGCCTTACATGCTCTTATAAAAAGTTCCTCTCCAGATTTCTTGTAGTTCCTCTTTACGTACTGGAAGGCTGCTGTATGGTCTCCCCTGAGCCTTCTTTTCTCGTGGCTGAAAAGCCTAACTCTCTCAGCCTGTCTCCAAAGGAGGGGCTCCAGCCCTCTGATCATCTTCATGGCCCTTCTTTGGACTAGCTCCAACAGGCCCATGATGCTTCTTTATGTTGGGAACCCCAGAGTTGGACTCAATACTCCAGGTGGGGTCTCACAAGAGTGGAGTGGAGGGGGAGAATCCTGTCCCTCAGTCCCTTGACCTGCTGGTCAGGCTCCTTTTGATGCAGCCCAGCATATAGTTGGCTTTCTGGGCTGCAAGCACACACTGCCAGCTGTTGCTGAGCTTCTTATCAACCAACACCCCCAAGTCTTTCTCCTCAGGGCTGCTCTCAGCCCTTTCTGCCCAGCCTGTATTTGTGCTTGGGATTGCCCTTACCCAGGTGCAGGACCTTGCACTTGGCCTTTTTAAACTTCATTAGGTCTGCATGGACCTGCCTCTCAAGCCTGTCAATGTCCCTCTGTACGGCATCTCTTCCCTCCAGCATGTTGACTGCACCGCACAGCTTGGTGTCATTACATTGCTTGGTGTCACCCAGCTTGGTGTTATGATCTGTTGGACTCATGTCTTCCAGGTGGATACTCTGCTTCAGTGGCCTCCAATACAGGGTGTGAACACACCCCAGTGGTGCTCAAGGTGATCCATTGAGGTGCAGGAAGAAAATATTTTTTTACCATTGATAAATGAATTAAATTTTTTGGTGTTTTTTTTTTAATGATATATGTAATATATTAGTATGGGAGTAAATGTATTTAATTTCTAAATAAATAAACAAACAAATATTGAGTGGCATGGTTTAGTGTGAGGTGTCCCTGCCCATGACAGGGGGATTGGAACTTGGTGATCTTAAGTCCTTTCTAGCCCTAACTATTCCATTATTCTATGATTCTATGTGTGTTCAGAAATTTTTTACTGATAAGAGTGTACAATAAAAACAGTTTAGAAACCACTGCTCTAGTGGGTGTGTGTGATAGCCTTTCTTTCTGTCTGGACTAATAAACAGTTAATAGTTAAAGAATAGTACCACCCACAGAAAAAAAGTATCTTGAGAAAGAAGGGCTCCTAAGAGTCTGGTGCATAGAAAGACCTCCTGCAATTGCAAGGGTTTCTGTCACCCACATTTCTTTTTGTATTTCTATTATGTCCATATTAAATATCAGAAGCCTTTCCCAGTAAGTGTCATTCATGTTAATCACACAAAAACCTATGATAAATGGGCTCTCCCACATGATAAAAGTTTCACTGAAGAATTCCACCAAGCTCTTGCCTGAAGTTCTCTGATTTATTTTATTTTAAAGTATTTATTTACTTAGAAGTCATTACAATTCATTGCATTGCATAAAAGTGATGGGTACTGCACTAGTGAATATAAATTATATCTGTGGGGTAGAGGAATGTATTTATCATTCTTGTATACATGTGAGCTTATTTTTACACTCTCGAAGCTTTGTGGAAGAATATGACTGAACGACTTCTAAAATTAATGATAGTTTCAGTGCAAACCATAGTTTAAAGGATTATGTACATACACAAGCCTATTGAGGCTTTGTGTTCTCTATTAATTTTTTCTCCTGAATGTCCAACAAATAAAAATTTTATGCATTGAATAGTTGATGCTGCATTTTACATAACGTTAATAAATTCAGAAAATACAAAAATGGCAGTGTCAGCAGCTCTGCTTGTCTATGACATGATGAATACATCTATCACTTTTACAAGAGTGATGTGCATGCAGGAATCTTTATCTCATGTTTACAAATACTTTGTACTGATTTGCCTTTGATGTTGTTTGTATACCAGGTACTTTTGCCAGTACAAGCAAGTTGGCTTTTAATATGGGCATGAAAAATCTCAGCTCTTGTGTGAGCAAAGAAGAATGTAATGGACTTTATGCCATTTAAAGAGGACATAAATTTACACCAGCAGCAACACTCCTTCTGTTTTTATGAACAATATGGACATAGTGTTTTAGTTCAGATCAAGAATGAACTTCTGAAGTGGATCTCCTGGCACTCCCCAATTGCTTTCTTCAGTTCATACAGGGGGGTGGCCTTAGTATACATGAAATGGATTTTAGATTAACTAAAACCTGGAAGATGAGGTCCAGTTGCAAATGAGCATTTGGGCAATGGGACCAGATTAAGGCAAGTCCAATATGAAAAAGCCGTGGATATCCGGTCCCTCCCACAGTTTCACTCTACAGATCTTCTCCTGTTTGTCTTAAAGACTTTCTAATGTGGACATAGTTTTTGTATTTCCTTTGGAAAGGTATTGGTTTCCAATGCTGTTGTGCCAATGTAGCTATCAACACATAATCATAGGATCAACTAAGAACCCTTTAAGATCATCAAGTCCAACCTTTACCCCAGGACTGTCAAGTCCACCACTAAACTGTGTCACTGAGGGCCTCATCTATGCAGTTTTTGAACACTTCCAGGGATGGTGGTTCCACAACTGTCCAGTACTCCACTTCAAAGCACAGGTAACTTTGTATGTAAAAGTGAAGCATGGTTAACTAACCAATGTGTTAGTCAAATGTAATAGTTAAGCACACACATAAGCATGGAAATACACTGTGAGCACAAGGAAATTAACCAGTTGGCAGATGTTTCCTTCTTCCCTCAGTTAGATATTGCACACCCCAGAGAGATGTGATGGCATTCATTCTCGCCTCTCACTGATTTGCAGAGCATCGGAAGAGTCAGAAGCACAAGTGATTTGATTCTAGTGCTTTTAATTCTTTTTAAAACATAAAATTTCTATTTATTTTTAAAAATAATGATTAAAAAAAGCTGGGAAAAACCACCCCGTTCACCCAAACACAAATGATTGATGGAAACTCTTTCTGAACCTGTCCGAATATTTTATGTCATAGTCAGATTTTTCTAAAAGGAAATACATAAAATTTAAAAAAAAAAAGTATTTCCTTCAGACCTGCTTTGTAAAACTACCTGGGCTGAACATTTTGACTTATACATGGAGTTTTATGTCAGTATTGTATGCACAGTGGTAGGGCAGGGACTCTGTCTTGCAAGTCAGTCTTATCTCTGCCTGCAGAGTCCTACCTGAAACACCTGAGCAAGTGTATCAGGGGCTAATAGTCTGCTACCAGTGATGGTCCAGAATAGTTCTAATTTTCTTTCTTCCATGAACTAGGGGAGAAGGAAAGAGAACAACTTGAGACATGGTATTTATGCTCTTCTGCACACTCAGTCAAGTGCTTAGGGCTTCAGTGTCTGTGCTGTGCATCTCTGAATTGTTATTAATAGCAAAAATTATACCATGATAAGCTGCAGAAAATCTGAAAATATGTTTTACTTTAGATCTTTCCTCTCACCCTCTCTTATATCAAAAGAATACCTATTTTAGCAGCCACTTTTAACTTCAGCTTTCAAACGTTTGGAGTGAAATAGAGTTATCCTAGGTACAAAACTCATGTTAGATTTTATTTAAAACTTCCTGTATCTTCTTTTTCTTTGGTCTATTTTTTTCACATACTATAAATAGAGCTCCTAATAATGCTTCACACCACTGTCACTGAAGAGGGGTAGTAGTTTTTCATTATAAGCCTACCTTCTATGTCTTATCCTAAGAAATCCTTAGAAATTGTCCTTTCTACTTAAAAATTTGCATGCAAGACTTGTGGCCAGAGGTTAGCTTTTGACCAAATTTGATAACATTTAAGTCAGTCTTCTAATTTAGTTTTTAATAAAAGAGGATAGCGAAAGGTGACATAATGATGGATGCCTGTGCTACAGTGTGTCAGGGCTTTTCAGTTGCCGGACTTTCTGCCAGCAATTGGACATGTTGTGATCATAAGTGCCAAGGAGCTAAAACAAAATGATGTTTCTGTTTTCTAGTGCTGGCAAAACTGAAGTTTGAATGCCCAGAAAACACCAATGACTGCTGTCTCCCTTAACACCTGACTTATTCTAGTAACTAGCTTCTGATACATTTTAAGGGGCTTGAAAATGAAGCAAAATGAAGCCCATAAACTTAGACAAATGAAAAACAATCCTGCTTTCCTACCACAGGTTATAGAAAGAAAACATTGTATTGTTTTGCAGTAGAAGGTGCTGATTTTTTACTGATTTTCTTTCTGATCCCAGAAAGAAAAGCACTCAGACTATGCTGGGAACCCTTAGTTGCTGGTCATCTGTGGTGTCACAGCATGAGAATTACATGGGAGCTATCCTTAATAATGGATCTCTTCCTACCCTTCAAAAGGCAAAAATAATTAAAAAAAACACCAACAACAATTTTGCCAGTTTTTATGTGATGATCAGAAGGGAAAGATACCATGTGTTATGATTCAGAACCTGTGTGAAAAGTTCCCTGTGACTCCGCACTATCTTGCCTCTCATGCATCATCCTCTGAAGGCAGCTACACTTAGTTTATGGAGTTTATGTCTAGAATTTCTGGAGCTTAATCAGAGCTGCACACAGAATGGAAAGCTTTTAGGAATTTGTCTATTATGAATTGCTGGAGAGCAGGCTTTTTTTCAGTGACTCTAAAACTGTTTGGGTTTTTTTGCTCTGGAAGTTCCTCAAAGAGTTTGTGCTATATCACGAAACTAAGGACTCATTAGATGGTCTACATAGTTGCCCTAGGATTGCATTATAATGATGTATCAAGCTCATGGTTCTTGGACTATTGCCTTCCACGTACATGCTAGTATGTGAGTGTGGTGGTCTTCAAAGCTGTGTTTGAGGCACATCCTCAGATGCATAGAATTAGGACTATCTGGTAACCTGCAAAGCTAAATAGAACTGGGAACAGCAATATGAAGTTCCTTTCAGCTTTGGGGAAATAGGCGGCAAAATTTTACACAGGACTGAAAGGCAGGGGCACAATAAGCTGTTGGGAATGTCATTAAGGAACTCATGGCTGGGATAGACTCAGCTAGCATAGTTGCAGGCATCAAAATTTCTTCAAGGGAGGGAGTCATCCAAGGATGCTAAAGTTAACTTCATTCATTATAAAATACCTTGGAAGCTGTAACTTCTACCTGAACAAGCATGAAGGAAAAAGTGACAAATGATTCCTTTGTTACATATATCGATGTGGGGTTTGATTTCCAGTAATGGGCAGTGCTCAGATAAAGTGGAAAGTATTTATATTTGAGCTATAGCCAGTACTAATCTTTAAGCTCTATTTATATTTGATCATCTCGGATGCTTGACTGTCAATAGCAAATTGTTAACAAAATCCTGCTGGATATTTAACAGTTGCACATAAGTATTTATCATGTTATGGCACTAATGTGACCCCCATTCCACCATCAGACCTTCAGGGATCTGGGAATTCCAGGATGATACTTATGTCAGAACTATTTGATAACTGCCTTTCAATCATGCTGATCAAAAAATCCTAGATTTAGACAGGGCGATAACCTATACATACTTGTAAGAAGCACATATAGATATATCATAATTCTAGGTATATTTATTACTGCACAGAAAGTATGAAGGGTATGCTCCCTTTATATCTCAGCTAAGCTCTCAAAATAGCAGCTATGTTGACTTATGTAATACACAAATCTTCTGCTGGGCAGGTGTTTTTGCTGAATGTAATCCAGAAATGAAACACAGAACTGGTGCAGATGCAACTTGAATCAAATTTCTTTAAAATTTGAGCAAATAGCCATGGAATTTGTTCAAAATATTTAGCTGGTTCTGTCCATTATTCCTTTCATTGAAGTTTACAAATACTTCAAACCATGAATAGTAAGAAAATAGTGTTGCTAATGTGGAACTTTGTTTTGCCCATTGACCCAGGAGGGATTTAATTTGCTCTTGATGCACATACAATACTGCTTCAGTTATCATTAAAGAAGCAGAAAATGTGTAGCTTATTTATAATATCCCAGTTGTACCTGTAATTGATAAACATCTGCAAAGACAGATACTAGTTTTCAGACAAAAATCATATAATTGCTTGATATCTTGTATTGAATTTCAATGGATCTGAACTAATGGCTGGAAAGCATGTGAAATTACAGTTTTGCATCTTCAAATTGTGAAATTACAGTTTTACATCTTCAAATTGTGACTATTTTCTGCTTCAGTATGAAGTAAATAGTGGTTTTTAAACATTTGTTTAAGGCTTGAGTGATCAAGGGTCAGGAAGTGATCACTGTCAGGAAGATACCGCTGGAGCATCTTGTAAGTATGAATGAGCAGAGTTCATCCTGAAGAAGTCTAAAGCACAAACTTTTGGTAGAGTAAGATAAAGCCTTTCTTTCTTAAGTGGAGAAAAGATAGTTTTGCCAGTCCCCTATCTACAGGACTTTTGGGTTATACCAGCATTCTACCTTCCCCTGGAAGCTGTGCACTGAAAGTGCATCCAGTGCCTTCACACTGAAATCAATGCATAGTGAAGGCTGTGGGTATGACTTGTAAGCGCTAGGTGACCTGTTCTTTAGAAGGTCACCTTGTCTTTAACTTACCCCATATCATAGTGTGTTATGGTAAGGCTGCTAACATTATGATGGCATGGTCTTTCCTGGGTGAGCCATGTTAAACCAAGTCAGTTGGAAGCTCATAGGAAAAATACATTTGCCAGGCTTGAAGACTATATTTCTTCAATCAAATGTCACTGAAATTCTTCTAATTTATCCTTTAGAAGCAGATGTACTGATGCTGATTACTGTTAGATTTAATTTTTTACGAATGCATAATTTAAACTCTACTTTGCCTCAAGTCCAGTCAGGGTTAATTTGTATTTGTAAATTGTAATGCAAGAAACAAAGTGTGTCTGTCCATTTGTGAAATGCCCATGATATTTTTTCTGCTCAAGTCTAGCAATAGAAATACTTAGCCTTCTGGATAGTGACTTACTCCAAATGAAACAGAATATCTTTGTGATAATACTGCACATCACAGCTGTAGGTTACCTAAATAGGCATTATATCCATTACTGTTCTTTTACATTGTTCAATACAGCTATTATGTTCCATCAAAAAATGGGAAAACATGTATATTATGAGTAGCAAGAAAACCAGCAGGTTGATAATTGCTCTATGCTCACTAATGTGAATTACTAGCTGGCTCATCTATAATTGTAATTAACACCTCCTGCCTCAGCTATGCAATTAGCTGATGTTGCTACAAATTTTTGTTATATATTTAATCTTTATCTTGTTTGTCTGGCCTGCTCTTGTATTAAATTTATAACTAAATCTACGTGGAGCTGCCATGGCAGTTACTCATTAGTCACATGAGGCCTATGTACATAGGCTAGCTCTATCTCTGGGGAATTCAGCATCAACACACTCCATTCTGGTTTAGTAAATATGCCTGCTGTGTATCCTTTCCCATTTGCTGTGTCTGTTCTAGCCAAGTGAATTCATGTTTTGAGCTTTGTGTGCCTACAGTCTACTTGTGAACTTTTCTTGTAGATATCATGTTTTGGGAAGTTCCAAATACAGCCGGTGAGAAATTCTGGGGCAAAACCTGTTTCCGCTAGGAAGGTTTTGAGGGAGAGATGCCAAAGGCCCTGGTTAGGTTGACAACCTTGCCTGCACGTCTGGTTCCCAGCTCCCAGGCTCAGGAGCTGCCCAACTCCTTGGCAGCCTCCAGAGCGCGTGGCCACCAAGTCCAGCATCTTCTGCTTCCCACTCCTCCAGCCCCGGGGCTCCAAGGACACCTGGCTGCACTGCTCCCATAGCCTGCCATCTGCCTGGGAGCTCCCTGCTCTGGAGGGACTGCTTGGGGCCCAGCTTTGGCAGGCAGGCAGGTTGCCTGTCTTGGCAGGCAGGCAGGTGCTTTGGCTTCAGGGCTGCCCAGCTCACCTGCTTCTGAGCTGCACAGGCTCCCCTGTTAGATGGGCAGGCTCCCTGCATGGACACCTCCCTGGGCAATCTGAGAACCAGGGATCTCCGGGAGAACACTTTGGGTTTGAAAGGAAATGTACACAGGCAAATGAAGACATGGAGAGCAGGAGGATGAATTTGCAGTGTGTTGCTGGCTCATTTTTGTTCTGCATTGGGACTCCCTTGGTGTGAGGGCAGAGTGCCTGTCTTTGCGAGTTCTCTGATTCTGCTCAGGGGCTTGCCTGCAAATGCAAAACAGCATGTGGACTGTGCCCCTACAGCCTAGCTCACTGGAGGGTTTCTCTCGGTTCCAGTGCAGAGATGCCTTACAGCATTTCTTTTACTTTACACTGTGGAAAAAATTAACCATATTTAAAATCATGTGTAGTATTGGGGGAATTTTTGTCTGATGTGCCAAAAACTCCTTTTAGGCCCAAAATTCTGCTTCTGTAAAGCAAGCAAAAATATGAAAGTATGAACAACTCTTGCTTGGGTTCGTCATGGAAAAGGCCCTCTGGGCACATAGTCTGATGTTGTTTTGGATCAAGAAAATAAAGGGGAATAGATGGAGTTCAATACAGTTCTTTTCAGCTCAGAGATAAGTTTTTGACACTAGGTGGTACTGCAGACAAAGGCCAATATTTGCAATCTTTAGTTCTAACTCTGGCACCTAATTTGATGGCCTGGTTATTGGCTTCCACAGCTCATATTATGCCTGAGATAAATATATTCTATTAGACCAGATTTTGGAGTGTTGTGCTATGTGATTTCTAGCTCACTGCAAAATTTATCTTTGTTATCAGTTAGGATTTTAGCAGGTAATCTTTCCAAAATCTGTCAAATTATTTGACATACTTTAGGGGTAAATCTGACACCAGGTATCACTTGTCAATACAAAAAGGTATGTGTAACATTTTGAGCCTCCTGTGTTCAATTCTGAAAATATATTTCTCATGAGCAGCACTGGGAATATTTTGCTGCTTCGGCTGCCCCTCAATGTTTTCACTATTTTTATAATATGTTTTATGGCTTTATTTATAGCATGGGACTCCATCTATCAAGGGCATTTCTGAAGATATTTCTTTTAACACTAACCTCCACTCTCAGATGGATGAATATGTAATTTCCTTGAATTTTCATTCCTATTTCTCAGATTCTGCTTTTTTCCCTTTCTGTTTCTCTGCAGCTACCTCAGCCTCACTCGCTGCTAGATCAAGGCTCTCTAGTCCTTCTTGTAATGCTGTGCTTGTTTAGGAACGCAGTCTTACATTTGTTACCCAAGTCTGTAGAAGCCATTACATGTTATTTTTGCTAACAGGTAAAGTGGGAATAAAAGTTCTTTGAATGGTGAAATGCTTTTAATGACAGAAGCAAGGAACGTTAGCCTTGAAAAATCTATAACTAATTTTTAAACATTATTTTCTTTTTTTTTTTAACTTTTGTGTAGCATCCTGGGTTTTAGCAACCCAGACCTTTACTGTGTTTATTACTGTAGAAGTTAAAATCAATGTGTACTAGCTATCTCTTCACAGGCATCACAGTGAACTGCCTGCTGATCCCGTGTGCTTCAAAACACCCTTAGAAATTCTTTATGTAGAAGACAACACTAAAATGTGTACAATACAAGCCGGCTGTTTTTTTTCCTGAAAAATATATAAGCAACATTAAAATTTCACTATCATGTGTACAAAATCTGTCCTCAACAGTAGATTTATGGTGAAAAGATTGGTTTTTAAGTAAATAAACATATTGATAAGCAACTGAAGAGCAGACGGGACACTTTTGGTCACTTTGTAAATAAATACTGACAAGAGAACTCCTTTGACACAATCATTTAAAAAAATGAGAGAGAGCAATAAAAATTATGCTGTATTTTTCCCAAACCTGTAAGCTTTTCAGGTTTAGCTTTGCTTACTTGTATATGCACTTATTGTATGTACACTTATTTAAAGATTATCATGTACTGAGGTAAAACTGGAAATGTATGCAGCTGGATTTTTTTTTTAATCTTTGTATTATGTAAACATTTTCAACTGTATGTATGAAATAAAGGATTAACAGAAATAGATTTATTAAAAATATTACTTCAGTGCACAACTATATGCTCAAACATGACTTGTATATACTGGAGAACAGAAAACCTCAATAGTATCTCTAAATTAATTGGAAAAGATTTGTTCCTGCTTTTAAAAGTGAAAAGAAAGTGGTGCTGGCTATGACAAAGTTCAGACAATTAGGCTTAAGTTTTGAGTTCTTTCCTGTCCTAATTCTTAGCCACCTGAGGCTGCAAGATGAGGTATAGCTTGAGCTGGTGAGGTTTGTGTGGTGAATTCCAAGCATATGTAGCAGACCTAGATATTACTGGTTGTAGGCTGGAATTTTTAAGTGATGAGATTCACACATTAGGGCTTATTTGAATAATCATCTTCAGGTGACACCTAAGCTCACAAATTCTCATCAATAAGCTATAACTACAACTCTTATTTATAAGTTGCTATCCATTGTGTGAAGAGAAGCTCTTGTGGCAGCTGATGGAAGCATTGTCTGAAATCAAATGCAATGTCCCTGAAGGAAAGAACAGAGCAGTGACAGCTGCCACAACCCTTCACAGGGAGCACCATGCTCTGTGGGCTGACAAGGTAGAGCAGGTGGAACCATAACTTCATTCATGTGCTTGAGGTGTCTGAGCATTTCTGCTGGTGTTGAGTGCTCTGGTTTTTATTTGCTGAGAGCATAGACTATGTTTGGGTTTGTCCACATGCTATGGTTTGGGAAACAGAAACAAATCACATGCTGCCATGCAGGATAATCCTTCATATACTCCTAATATAGCTATTGAGGTCATCTTGACTGTACCTTGATTCATTTTACTGATTAAACAGTTAATGTCTGCTTTTATATGTATTGCACTCACTTTCTCTTTTCTTTTTACTTAAAATGAGATTAAATCATAGAATAGTTAGGGTTGGAAGGACCTTAAGATCATCTGATTCCAACCCCCCTGCCATGGGCAGGTAAACCTCACACTAAACCATGTCACCCAAGGCTCTGTCCAACCTGGCCTTGAACACCGCCAGGGATGGAGCATTCACAACTTCCTTGGGCAACCCGTTCCAGTGCCTCATCACCCTTACAGCAAAGAACTTCCTCCTTCCTGTTTACTGATGTTAAGACAGTCTCCTGTGTTTCAGTTTGTACCCAATGCCTCTTCAGCTGAATTTGGATTTATGTTGTTCTCTCTCACTTTTTTGTTGTTGTTCTTTGAATTGCTGGTTGAATTTTCAAGCCCAGCTTGGATGTTGTAAAACCGATGAGAACTTTTGCCTAGATGTTTCTTTCACTAATCTCAACACTAGAGTGTTATTCAGTCAAGAAAACATGCTCCTTTTGATTTGACCCACTGCGTTTTTATTACGCTCTTTGCATGAATTGTAGATCCTAACTAATCCATGTTAAATTATTTCTGAGTGAGAGTCACACTTTTACCAAAATGATCCTATTTTGGGAATTTTAATGTGGTGTGTAGGTCTTAGCTGGCCCCCAATAGAAAAGACCTTTGCATTTAGAATGTGTATTTTACACATAGGTAAATTCCCAAAACATCCTACCACTGAATATATCAATAGGTGTGAAATCTGTGGTCACCTAAAACCAGTGGGGCTTTGCAGTTTCAACTGGAATAAACAGAAATTCAAACTACCTGTCTGTGATTTAGTAGCATAAGAGATATTAACTTTCTGTGGAATTTAGACTTGTAAGTTAGCCATGTACTTCAGAAATTGCTGAGATCTGTATGAAATGTACTGTGGCTAGATATAATAAAGTAAGTAATTATCAAGTGTTATTTTTTCTGGAATATGAAGTATTCTATAATAACCTAACAATCCAATTGAAAACTGTACATTCTAGAAACTGCTTATTCCATCAAATTTCAAACGTCATCAAAGCCCATCTTTGACCTTATATGTTTCTGCCAGATGCTTTATTTTTGTCACAGAGTGATGGTAAAAGCTTATGAAAAGATGACTCATTTAACAAGAGTAAAATCAAATTAAAAAGTAGGACTTCATACCGTCTTGCTTCCTTAGACTTCAAAGATGAAGTGAAACTGTTTCAAAGCTTTCAAATAGCAAAATTATTCTCACTGCAGTTTTTAACTGATTCTTTATCATCTCATGTGTGAGGTTTACATTAATCATAGCTGGAGACTCAGATTCCAAGATGTAGCCATTCTTAGGAACATATAGTTCTGAGGCCAGTTCTTTAAACATTCAGTTCTGCCCTAAAATAGTTGTTTAGCCTCTTTCTGTGGAGTAGAAAGGCTGCAGTGGGAATCCATTCCACCTGTTTTAGGTGGCTGTCATGTCTGGAATGAAAGGATTGCCCCATGTGATGCCCGTCCCTTCTTACTGACCTAGAGGGAGTCCAAGAAGCTTGTTAAGATGGGACATACAGTTACTGCAGGTTTAGCCTGAGACACTAATCTCTCGCAATCGAAATACCATGCACCTTCACATCTCCAAAGGGTCTCTGGCTTTGCTTCTGCATAGAAAACATGGGGGGGTTTATGTATATTTATCTCCTGTTCTGCTTGCTCTTCTGCTCTATTGATACCAGCTGTACTGCCTCAAGTCCACACAAATTGATGTGGCATTTTTGCCTACTAAATCATCAGAAGAATTCAAACACAAGAGAACAGAGTATTTCCCTGAACCTGTCCTGCCATCTCTCATCCTTAATGGTTTTGTTGAGTCGAAGCCATACTTCAGTCATACTGCTTACACAGGGGTTAGAAGAATAAATAACTTTTGCTATTCCTTAAGAAACAGAGCATGGATAAAGAGAGGATAAATAAAACACCATATGTCCTTGTGCTCAAGGAGAGAGTAATCAGTCTTTTTGCAGAAAGTAGTGGCTTACATTACTTGATATCATATGATATATGTAACCTGAGTAAGCACTGACTTCCTTATAGCAGGCTGTGAAAATAATGCAAATTCAGTACAATTGCAAACCAAAGCACAACATGGCAAAGCTTGTCATTCAAATTATAATATTCTGGTATTGGTAGTACAACATACTGAAAGCAGAACAACTTGTGTAATATTAAGGGTTGTATAAAGGATAATATAATTTTCAAATATTTTAAATTATCTGATTTAGTGAGCCAAGCACATGGTATACAAATTGGACTACTGCAATTATTAATAATGTTTGGATTTTGCCCCACAGACTTCAATGGCAAACTAGACAATTTTGATCCTGTTTTGACTGACTGCCCAACGCTGATCATGCAGTTCCACAGTGGTACCTCAAGTCCTGCTTCAAACTGATAATCTCTCATTGGAAACACATCTTTCCAGAAGGATCACCATCTTTAGCACCAAATTTCAAGTCACAGAGAACCACCCAAACATCTTAGCAGACCTTTCCAAACTCATTAATTATCTTAAGCTTTGATAACATTGAATATGGAGCCAAGTTAGTACCCAGGATCTAAGGCTTTGGTCAGGTATAAAGAGCAAAACCCAAAGCAAGTAAAAATCATATTTTTGCTCCAATTTAGCAAACTTCTACCTTCTGTAAGACTGCAGATACTGGAAATGTGTTCTAGAATGCAAAATATGGAAAAATAGTCTCCACAGAATATTGACAGGTTGTACTGTCATAGAACATAGATATGACTTTATAATTACAGTTACCAGATGACACTTCCATTTAATAAGAGAAACTCCTTTTTTTGTAAGTTTGTGAGTTGCTTAGTAATAAACAGAAGAGTGCCAGCTGGACAAGGAAAACATCGTGAGAAATATAAAAATATTTGTAAAAATGATAGGACTAATTATAAAAGACATACTAAACTCAAGTACTAGCATCTTTTCTCCCTTTACCTTTAAAAATAGAACTTTGTTTTTCTTCCTTTGCTAAAAATACCTTTAATTTTTTGTCCTGAGTTTTGCACCAGACATGATCCCAAGCTTGCTGCCTTAATTAAACAAAAGAAAAAAGTAAATTCTGAAAACTTCTTACATGAACCAAGAAAATTCTTCGTATCTGTGGCATACACATAAGTCAAAGGAAGCTGAATCTATTTTGCTAACAAAAATTAATTTGCTGTTAACGTCACACTCTGTAATGACTAATTTACTGCAGTAAAACCATAAAATCTGTTCCTTTTTTCATATACTATAATTTTTTTCCACCACTGCAAAACCCAGGGAGTTTTGATAACTTTCAAAGAGCTGTTAATCTTACCTCTTGCAAAACTGTGATACTCTGGTAGTAGCTTCTCTTTGGAAGATTCCTGTGAATATTTAAACATCCTGCATTCCATATTCCCAATTTAGTCTTTTTCATGTTCAAGGAGTTATTTGTATTACTTTTTTTTTTCCTTCTAAAGTTTACAGTTAAAAAAAAAATAATTAAAACTGATTATCAAAACTGACTGTCCTTTCAAAATAGCAAATGAAATACAGCAACTGACCAACCTCAGCCTTTTTCAGGTTTTCGATACCTGAATAAAATGTATTTTAAAAATAGTCCATTTTATTAAAATAACATGGGTTGGGCTACTTTCAGGGTCTTGATGATCTAGTAGCATGTTGTTTCTACAACAAAGCATCAAGAAGTTGTGCAGACATTCACAGAGCTCTGCAAGGATGCAACAGTCTATTCACACATTATCAATTGCAGAATGGGTCTCTAAATTAGTTTTTCAGGTTGTTAACTGGCAACAACAACCACCACAAATCCTCAATTATCAAACCCTTCTTTTGTGTAGAAATTAAGAATAGCTGAAAACCTGAAAATTATTTTTCATTACAAGAAGGCAAATTGGTAACTAGAGAAAAACTTACAAGTATCAGAAATGAACTGAAAAACTGCACATATTTTTAAATGCCAAAAAATTAATGGTAGCTTGGTTATCTACCCTTCAGTGACAATCATTCTGCTACAAATGAAATTTCTTATCATGAACTCATCTGAAGGTAGAAATGCCTCTATCTAAACCTTGTCCTCTGGAAAGAAGAAAGAAGACCCAGCATTGTCATCCGTTGTTCCCAGCTAAAATTCCACACTGTACTTTTTCTATATCAATGCTGTTTCCCAAGTCTCTGATTTTGAAGTGAATGAACAACATCTGATTTTATTTCCATGTCACAAAGTGTTCCACATCTCGGGTTCTCACAATGAAGTCCAAAAATGAAGCTGATTTATTTTTTTCCCCTATAGAAAATGAAAGGAAAAATATCAGTATATAAGTATCAAAAAGAACTAAAGAGGAGCCAAAATGAACCACAGAACTGGAATGAACCAGAAGAACCACCTGGGACATTGGGCTGATTATATTTAACCTGGATTGCTCATCACAATATATTTGTCATGCTGTTGTGAAAAGATTTAAAGGGAAAGAAAAAAAAAAAGCCAAGCAAGCCCAGCATTATTCCTACCTCTTCAAAGGGAGATTTTTTTCCTTTTGCTTCTGTGCTTGGTTTCCTTCTGGGCTTACTGAGAAGAAGCACCTGTGCCAGTGCACTTTTTCTTGAGTGGAGGAAAGTGACCTGGGCTTTGGCGTCCTCTGCCCCATGACTCAGTTCTGTTACACTGACTGGAATTTAAAACAGTTAATCAGGATTTTTCTACAGTTTAAAACATTGATAAACATAGACACACCATAGGAGTGTGCCCACATGTTGACGTGCTTCAGCATGTGTTTGCCATCCTGTATTTATAGGAAATAAATAGTACAGTCAGGAGTTAAACAGGAGGAGCCACAGGCAGTATATTAATTATTCCAAATAGTCTGTGGAAATGATGCTGCTGCTGTGAATGTCAGTTACACTACATCATGAGCAGAGGAATTCTGCTGGAATTGCTGTCTCCTCTGTGGCAGAGGATAATTTTTTATGTATTGAAGTCTATCTGCCAAACAAGACGCTTCTCCTAGAAGATGTTTCTTTGTGTTTTGTTTCTGCTATTTATTTTTCATAGACTGCATAGACAAATTTAGGGGGTGGGGGAAAGGTCTGTGGAGTTATGTCCATTGCAGCATGTATGCTTCAATAATTAGTCTGGTTTTCAAGAGCTGTGATCAGTCTGCTGCCTACTCCTGGAGACTGGCTCAGTGACGTATCAGCTGTTTGCTGTTAATATCAGCACCTGCACAGGTTTCCTACTAGGAGTTATGGGGTGCTATGCTGACTTCTGAAAAGAAAACAGACCGAACATTTACTTGCCAAAAGTATGTGACTCAGAGTGTTAACTGCATTTTAAACAAAGTAAAAGTAATGCAAAGGAGGAGGGATTCATGTGATAAAATGCAGATGGCTACAGCTGAGCTAAGCGCAGCAGGCTTTCTTCATTGTCAGAGAAGAGACATGGATCTGTCTGATTTGGAGTGATCTAAAAACCTTTAGCCTTTCCTCATGACTTCAAATGACCTGACAGTGAGCAGCTCAGAAGTGTGTATGTTGCAGTCATCTAAAGTTAGGCAACATGAATACTACGTGTTCTGTCCCACCTACATCAGCTTGCAGTCTAAAGGCTTCTCAGCCCTTTCTGAGCTGATGGCTATTGCTGTGACAGAGAAGTCCCTCTAAATCCTTCCCTTTTGTAGTTGTCATCTGGGAGTTAACAGTTTTCTCCTTTGAAGCAACTTAGTCATCAAAACAACCTATGTCCATCAGGATAGATGAGGCATTTTATAATTAACAGATTCTCTTTTTTTCTACAAAAACTTTTATCTGCATCACAGGTTTTTTTCCTCCTTGGTCTCTTCTACAAATCCTCTAGATGCAGCTTTATTATAAATTTGCTAGTCTTCTACTAGAAAAAGCACACAGATGGGTAATACAACTTTAATGCAAGCCAATACTGAGATTTCCCACTTGGTTATCCATGAGCCAGAAAAAAAATTCATACTCATTAGCAAATATATTTTCTGGTTTTGAGTAGTCTATAGCTTAACTAATTCTATGCAATTTCAATTCCAAACATACCATTGTACATAACAGATTTTGCTTTCTTGTTACCTTTCCAATTATCTTTTTATACTCTAGTACTAAAGAAATTTTTTTAGCGTACCTGCCTTACTGGTTCACCTCATGTATTTTCAAGCACTGGGAGCAATTACTGATATTAAAATTATTACAGAGTGTGTGCAATATAAAATTATTTCAACATTTTTACCACTTTTAAATTAAAACAGCCAACATCGTAAGCCTGTTATATTTTCTTCTTTTTATTTGTTCACAATCTGTTATAAGCAGTCGTTTTACAATCTCAGTAGTCCTATAGTTATTGGCCTACTTGTCATCCACCAATTTTAATATTATGTCAATTTATGTCACATTATTTATCTCTGCTTTTGAAAATAACTCTGGCAGCACTAAACTAGGAAACTAGGAAAATCTTTCTCATGACTTAGGATGTAGAAGTTCCTTTTTAATATCTCTGCTTTGATAATAAAAGGAAAAGAGTCTTAATTTGTTTTCTCTGGCATCCATTTGTTTGGCAGTTTTCTTTATAAGTACTCCCATCAGCAGCAGTAATTACTCTGTATATATATGTCTTGTCACCATCTTCCCTTTTTACAAGTTTTATTTGGAGAGGCTCGTTGGAGCTTGTGTTACTTAAACCTGATGTAATGCCACTTTACAGGTTTATATATTTATATAAGTATATAAATAAATCACATATATATCATATATAAAATAAATATATGTATAAATCGTATATATATGATATATACATGTCACTTTTAGTATATAAACATCACAGTAAAGTGATGATTTGATGGAGAATAAGGAGGTGGTTTTGTGGCTTTTTATATGGAGCTCCCTCCAAGTATAGTAGTATAGCCAAAAGCAAGACATTGCTGCAATCAGTTTAAAAGATCATCTGCTATTGCCTGGTTCTCCTTCCTGGCTGGGGGAGGCTTGCTCAGTTCTTACTTGGCCTTGAACTGGGCAGCAAGACCTTGAAAGAAAATGAAGTTCTTTATTTCCCTTTTCTTTTGAAGGACTTCCAGCAGAGTGTAACTGTGGTGCTGCTTCAGGATGAGCATACTCTTATCTCTGCAGGAGCTGTTGATGGGTAAGCAGGGAGGGTACCTGCTTTTCTGTCTATTCTGTGTGTTCTTAGTGGCACAAAAAGATTGGGAGGGCTTTTTCCCTAAGGTCACTCAGTGAGCCCACAAGGCTATAGAGTTACTATTAGGTAGAATCAAGCAGAGCTACTCTGCCAGCTTGCATTGACAAAGCTGAATACCACTTTTCTTCCTTACTGGAGATTGCAGCACTGGGACAAATGGTGCTTGTGTGGTAAATGCTCCTTTTAGTGTCTTGGCTATGGGACAGAACAAGAGAAGTTCTTACCATCTCTGTCCATTCTCACAGACCTATGGGACTGCATATAAACAGACTATTGTTAGACAGTGAGCTGTTGGGATGCAAGTGGGTGGTTGGTGCCTGGATATGTGTAGGCATGCTTGAGAAAATGTTGCCTTGAGTTACAAGAGATGAATTCTTTTAGGTGCCAGATCCATTGCAGCAGCTTTGAGCTCGAGCAGACTGTCCCATTGATTAGCATGGAGTTTGCCCTCCCAGGGCTCTACTTTTTAGGCTCCATGTGGTCAGAGGCTTTCTGAGGCAGATAAGATTGACTCTCCTGCCTATGGCTTGTGAGAGAGGCTTGCTCCTGGAAAGCAAGAATAAACTTCAAAGCTTTTATTTTTAAGACTACATAGCAGGAGTATAAAGGCATCTCTGTATTTCCTTTTACTAGCTGAAGAAAGTTGTTGTACCTTATGTTAGTTACAGAAGAGAGTGCTGTTTCCTCATCCATACCCAGCAGATTAGCTGTTTGCTTTCAGCACATCTCTACTCCTGCTCTGTTGTGTTCCTAAGCATGGATACTCCTCAGGAATGAGCAGCCAGGCTTCATGTGCTCTTAGAAGGCCCTATCAGCGTTGCAAAAGGAATTTTGAAGCTAAAGACACTTGTGCTTTTCTATTTCAGCGTGATCAAAGTATGGGATTTGCGCAAGAACTACGCTGCTTACCGTCAGGACCCAGTGCCTTGCAAGTCCTTCTGCTACCCTGGGACCAGTACCCGCAAACTTGGTAAGTTACTGGAGGATGTAGTGGTTAAAGTGCAAAGTGGCTTTAAGAAGTACTGTCAGGGCCATCTTGCTTCAGCATCATAGAGTCATAGAATGGTTTGGTTGGAAAGGACCTTAAAATCATCCAGTTCCAGCCCCCTGCCATGGGCAGGGACACCTCACACTAGACCATGTCACCCAAAGCTCTGTCCAACCTGGCCTTGAACACCGCCAGGGATGGAGCATTCACAACTTCTCTGGGCAACCCATTCCAGCACCTCAGCACCCTCACAGGGAAGAACTTCTTCCTTATATCCAAGCTGAACTTCCCTGTTTCAGTTTGGACCCATAAATTAATAATTGAGGCAATTATTGATCAGACTGACGAGCTCAGCAGGGTGCTTTGATGGCCAATACCAGATTTTCAAGTTGAAGAGTGAGAGTATCCCACTTATGTATCATCACTACAATGATAAAGACTTGAATAAGCTTCACCTGTGCACTTTCAGAAATGGAGATGTAGGAATAATAGAGCTCTTGAGGTAGAATTTAGCTAATTGTTTTGGTGCATGAGTAGAAATCAGGTTGAACTCTTTCTTTGCATCTTATCTTCAAAGAAAACAGCCTGGACTGGGTTTTTACATTATAATCTTCCAGAGTTGAGCATCACTTGAAGCTGTTTGTTATCAAAACCAGTAGTGCTTTTGTCTGCGTTGCTCTGTGCTTCCCTGTATCTTAACGCCTTACAGTGCTGTGGTTCAACACAGCAATTCCTGCTGGCGTGTCTAATCCCC
>JANHGB010023236.1:0-23743 GCA_026283785.1 Coracopsis vasa
ACACAATACTCCAAGTGAGGTCTCACGAGAGCAGAGTAGAGAGGCAGGATCACCTCCTTCGACCTGCTGGTCACGCTCCTTTTGATGCAGCCCAGGATACAGCTGGATTTCTGTGTTGTGAGCACACACTGCTGGTTCATGCTCATTTTTTCATCGATCGACACCCCCAAGTCCTTCAACATTTCACTTTTCATACAAAAACTTTTGCATGAGGCTGTGGAGCACTGCTATGAACAGTTTATTGTATTTAAAGCCTCTCAACCAGAGGATGTGATTACTCTTTTTACCTCAGTGAACACTGAACCTGGATTCACATTTGAGGTAGATAGCTATGCTCTAGCATGTGTTATCTGTAGCAGAAGAGATATGACAGCTCAGTTCTGTCATCAGACTGGTGCCTTTATCCATTCCTCAGAGCCAGTAATGCCATTTAAAGCTGCTATTCAATCAGGGTTTTTTTCAGAGACATTTCTCCTTATGTGGATGGTTCAAAGTAAAAACAGGTGCAATAAGGGTACCCAGTGACACCGTTGAAAAGGACACAGAAGCTTTAGCAGGCACTAGATCCCAAATATGAATCAATGGGACCAGTGGGCACATCTCTCATTGACATTTAATGAACTACAGCCATACATTTTAATTTCTGCATACAGGCCAAGGTGCTAGTATGAGCCAGACAACACCAAACAGTTAGAATTGTTACATTCTTAACTGCACACAATTGACTGTTCTCTGTCAGATGCTGAAACTCCACATCCTGCTCCCTGCCTAGGAATGCATAAAACTGAAGTTCGATGATTTTCAAAAGTAAGTCTTTCCAAATGCTTTTTCACATTTCTAAATCATGTCTTGAACACAGCTGGAAGCCTAAAATTTAAATGTATCTAAATTTATGCTGGTTTTGGACAAAATTAATTAGTGTTCTGATTTCAACAGTAGATACCATGTTTGAATAGAGAAAAGGTGGATGGGCTTCAGTAGAATTTTAACAAATAATACGGCAACATTCCCAAATCGTGCAAAATTTAGCTAGGCAATATTTAATGAAATATTGTATTGCACTTTAAAATAACAACACCATGGGTTATAATACAATCTGCTGTAATTCCACTTACAATGTCACCTAATGAATGCTACCTGATAGTAGATTCTGCAGAGATGTAACTGTCATTATTTTATGTTTAGAAAGTAGTGGGCTGGTATATCCCTGCATAACGAGTTTTTTCTGGATGGGAGAACAGCTTTCAAGGAAAAGTTACCCTAGTTAAGAATGCCTGGATTTTACTTGCATGCAACTTTGGGTCTACAAATTTATGTATGTTTGTGTTAAGTCTTGTATATTTCTAACAGGAAGCTGATATATGAACCAATATTGCATGCAGTCTATTAAGAAACCAATATTTAGCTTTTATTTTAATGAACAATTTAGGTATACAATAATCCTTTTTAATGCATTATTGATGAGTCCTTCCAAAAAGGGTGTCCCCCCCTTGGTTTTGTTCAGGCAAGAATGACACTAAATTACTGTAAAATTGTTCTTGTAGCCTTCCTTCTCAAGAAAATATGATGAATCTTTTCTATATGGATGTCCTCAAACATGCAATTAGATTTACTCCTCCAATGCCTTCAAACCTCCAGACTGTATGCACAAACCTCAGTGAATTTAAAATGTGGCTAGAACTTGAACTGATGTGTCATGTTTTGAGCATATTTTGAGAAGATACTCTGAAACCAGAATAACATCTCTATGAGAAATGCATAGACCATCTCCTTCTCTGTTGGAACACGTATTAACATAGCAGTAATTCCCCATCATTTGGTGGAAAAGAATCTATGTTGCAGACATCAGAAAAAGAGCTTTAATACTAGTGGCTATCTGAAACCCACACTGCATGTCTGCTATATGCACTATAAAAGTAGATACATTTATTTAAAAACATAATTTGGATCAGGGAATCAAATAGCTGAATAAATGAAAATATCATGAGTTCAATAGTAAAAAGTCATACTAGTGTATGGAGAGATTCTTTGCAATTTACATAGACAGATGGACAAGGAAGCAATCTTTTCTGCTTCTAAAAAAGTCTCTGAGATTTTATTTCACCGACTTTTTCTGCAATTTCTTTTAAGCCTGAAAATGATTAATCATAATTTGCAGAAATACACTTATTTTTGAAAAAATTAAGTGATTCAGTTGTTTGATTTTAATTCCAAACTAAATTTGAAATTGATTTATTTTTAAAAATCTTTCATTTTGGGAAATGCATTTTATTTTCTTGAAAAACCTTATAATTTACATATATCTGCAGTAGCATAAAATATTTTACTTTTAATGTAGAATCTTCTGTCTCCTACGGCTATTTGTTTTCATCCTTTATATAAAATTTTCTTTTTTTTTTTTCCTCTAAATGAAAAAACAAAGACATTTTTATTTAAAAATAAAATACTAGGTATGATTCAAGTTTCTATTTGTCCAAGCCAATTAATTTCAAACTAAAGAAGAAAAGTAACAAACAAGTTTTATTTGGCTATCTGTGGGTTCTGAATTGGATTTCTTGTTAGCATACAGTGAAAGAAAGGATTAACAGGTACAAAAGCAAGGATTTAGCTGTCAAATGACTGAATGTAAGAAAGCTTAAAAGGAAGGAAAGGTGAAGGATCATGCTTGCAGTTCCTCCACATTAAAATATTAATTCCAATATGGAAAAAACAAATGAAAGGGAAATTAAATTCATTTCCTGTAAATCTCAGATGTCTCATATCTCACCATATTGAAAAAAAGAAGAAAGGCAGCTACTAAGAAGAGTATGCAAAACCCTATCTTTTACTTTAAAAAATATAAAAAAAAAATAAAAGAAAGGGTGGACAGCTTTGGAGGTGGGGACTGTAACCTCTCGGCAGTGCTGGCCATCAGCTCAGTGTTCTTGCATTATAGACCTGTAATGTGTATGACATGTCAGACAGCCCCACACAGAATGAATCTATCCTTCATATTATTATCATGTATATGGGTTACTGATAAGAAAATGCCTTTTTGTGCTCCATAGGTGTTCATCCTCTGCACTGAAAGATTGAATTTATTTACTCTTATTGTAGTGCTAGCGGCAAAGATGATAATGCCTATTATGTTATTTTCAAAGCAGTTCCTGGGCTTTTAGCTACATCTCTTCCATACTCCTTAACATAAGGCACAGGCTTGACCATTTTCAAAATGTACAGTTAAGTGTCAGTTATCACATCTACTGTAAAGATAGTA
The DNA here is from genome assembly GCA_026283785.1 of Coracopsis vasa. NCBI lineage: Eukaryota > Metazoa > Chordata > Aves > Psittaciformes > Psittacidae > Coracopsis > Coracopsis vasa. The sequence continues at coordinate 3,257 of JANHGB010023236.1, forward strand.
TTAGCAATATATATGCAAAATATGCAAAGAACATTTAGCATGGAGTGTGTGTGGCAGGAGTAGCACAACTGTCTTTATTTCTAAAAACCATTTTATTCAACAAATATTATACAGCGTCACTAGAGTACAACCTGTGACATAGGAGTGGTCTCCACTATGAAAGGGAAACAGTAAAGAAACTACAGAGCTAGTGTTTCAGACCATTTCAGAAGGTCATACTACCTCTGCCAAGTAGTATGGCTGTCTCTCATAGTAGTGTGGATATCACCATTATTCTGAAATGAGCTGAAGCATAGTTTTCTCTCAGCAGATGTATGTACATAGTGATGTGCACTGCGAAAGAATGACACTCACCACCACAAGAGTATCAGTTTAAATAACACCCAACAGAAAACAAAACACCTTTGCAGAAGGTGAAAGATGTAATGGAAAATAAATGAGGAAAAATCTCAAGGCAGTCAAAGCAGCAGGAAAGCTTTGCAGGACTAACAACAAAATAAACAACCAAATTAAGGGGGAAATATTCTACCACTGACAGAAGGACTTTTACAAAAGTTCAAGCAGTTTTTACCACTTAATGGCCTTCCAATTCACCTTCACTGTAGTTTGCCTTTTTGGCATGCACAGTAACGGTCATTCATTCTCTGTGTTCATCAGTTGGCTGCAGCTGATGGTAGCTGGGAAGGGACATGTTTTTGCGACCCAGGCAACGGTCCACTGATGCTTGCTATGAAATTAGGATAAAATTAAAAATAAGAAACAGATCTGTTTTTTTTTTTTAAGCAATTATTGCTAAGTAAATTAGCACAGAAGCTGTGGACTTCAATGGAATCAATGACTTAAACCAGTCAATTCACTTTCAAAGTAGAAATTAGATTGCTGCAGAACATGTCCTCTGGCAGCCCAAATCTGTGAGTTTAAACTATTTTATGTGCAGATTTATGACAGAGTTTAAAATGGATATTGTCTGATATGTATTAAAATGTTTAAAGACATATGTTAAAGATATCTAAAGATAAGTATAAAGCAGGCAATAATCTTTCCAATAAAGTAAAAATAGCTCTACACAAGGTAAAATTCTTCTGTCAGGCCAAGGACAAACTTATTCATTGCATTGTCATTATAGAGCAGGTAGCCTTCCTCTTCTTGTATCTGAAAGACAGGACTAAGAAATAGACCTTGAGCTGGAATTGCAGCTCTTTGAAAAAGGTAAGATTTACAGGTAAAGGAATACCATTATAAACATGTTTTTCAAAATTCCATTATAGCCTAAATCAAAACCATGTTTTGACTGTACACTCTAAGCAAAGGTAAAAATAAATGTTGTGTTTAATATCCCATAAACACAAGCTATAGAAGAATGAAAGATAGGTTTTAAAAAGAAATTATGTGTGATTGTATATAGAACATTTCAATTGGATGAATTAAATACAATACTCACAGGATATCAAGATGTCCAAAGAAATTAATAGATCATTTTGTATTGACATGCACTTAACTTATAGGAAACTGAGATTAAATAGGTGGAGCCATACAATTAGAATCACTTATTGAACCTAAGAGTAACTTAAGACACTAACTAGAAAAGGTGTGAAAAGAAGCTCAGACATAAAGATTTCTGCCATGACAGAATCACTGTCTCACCACAGTTACTAGGAAAAGCATACATCTTGAACTTTTAAAAATCACATTACCATATGATTTTAAGTGACAAAATAAGGGCAAGATTTAAGTATTTTTGAATGTATCAAGCTTATTATCATTGTTGCTGTTATTATTACAAGAAATCATTCAAATCCTTCATAGATCATCAGTCTGACATGACTTGAAAAAAGTAATTTCTTTTCTCAAAGAAGTTAAAAGAAGTTCCTATGCAATTATGTAATGAGACTCAACAGGAAGAGGGAGAGTACAGAGCAGCAGTGATGCATTTTAACCATGCATACCAGCCACCCTCTGTCTGTACATCTGCAGCGCCACAAGTTTTGAAGAAGGGGGATGGTTGTACACATGCTTTCAAAGATGACAAAGAGTACAGAAGGAAGTTTAAATAGTCCTGTCTGAAATGCAAAAGGTGAAGAAGACACAAGATACTGTATTTTCTTATATTCAGATCAACATCTTCCAGAATCTTTCTCAGATATTACAAAGAAGATAAGAAAAAGATGAGTCATTAAGGCATCTTTGAACAATGATGGTCCTTGTGTGTGTTCTTGTAAAAAGAAAATAATTTTCTTTCTGCCATGCTGTCAACATGAACTATAAGGTATACACTATTCATTAGCTGTGAACTAAATTTGCACTATGAAATGAAATGGAGTAGTTAAATAAAGGAACATTGGTTTTTTTCTGCCCTTAATAACATATTTTTATATATACATTATATTCATACATTATAACAATTAAAAATTACCTAGTCTACTGCAGTCAGTATTATCCTGTTTATTGTCCATATTAATCATGCTGTTTATGTCTAGCTGTTTTATCTTGTAAGTAGAGAACATCCTTTTTGTACTTTCTACATTTCCTATCACAGAGAAGTCACAGATCTGTAAATGTGGCTAATACATGTTACCAAAATATGATTTGTTATAGTAATAATTAACTATTCTGGTGATAACAAAGAAATATATAGAAGTCTTTCCTAAAATTATTTATTCATGTACGAAATCTCATATAAGAATTGTTTTATTTTTAATTTCCCTCACAAAATAATTATTAACTTTAATTAAATTATTGATTAAAACACTAGAACTTTTTCCAAAAGGTGAAAAATAGAAGTTGCCTCTATTTACTATGCCATACTTGTTAAATGGGAGTAGTACTTTTCATTTAAAATATTCAGTACCTGTGATCCTACATAGAATTTATATAAAATATAAAATTATATGCTTCTTTCATAGTTTTCTCTTGACCAGCTACTCACATTTTATATAATCTAATGGTTCATGGAAAGATGTTTCAGGATTCGCATGTGTATTAGGATCTTTGAAGAACTTATTTTGTTACACCTAGTTTCAGTAGCATCAATGAATACCATCAGTATCATCAATAAAGCTTAATTCTTTCCAGAGCCTTGACGAAGAAAGGGAATCTGTAGATATCAAAAACTGAACTTCAGTAGGATTTCTGCACTCATACATCCTGAAGTACTGGATCAAAGAGAAACGGAGAAATACTTACTTGTAGAATAAAATAACAAGATTATGTTGAAAATTATAGAGCTGCTACATGACTCAGCTTGCCATGTTAATTGTACAATAACTGGGATGTTTGTAGTTACAGTTGTTGATGGCTACAATTAATCAACTACAATCATTCTGTGTCTGTCAGGTTTCATCTATCCTCACAAGCATTATTTCAGTATGCTTCTCATCTGTCTTTCATATCTTCTACTGCAATATCAATGCAAAACACAGAAGCAACTGGAAATATTATAGTTACGATTTTCATCCTTTCACTTCATTCATGATCGTCACTTAGAAGCAATAGCTAAAACCAAACAAATAAACAAAAACCCTCAAGTTACAAATGAAAGATTTTCAAATCTAGTTGCCATATATTTGATCACCAAACTAAAGTAGGTCAGTAGATGGTTCTATTTCCAGAGCCTCTGAGCAAATAGACTTTCATCTCAGTAATATATGCAATGTATCATTTGTAAACACATTGTTTTACATAATGTTATCTACATTTTGAGAAACACACATTTCTATTTGCATGCTTTTTAATACACCTTCCTGGCACTGAGTCTTATACTAACCTGTATAAATTCTGTGAACATGGCATTGATAACTCTACTTTCTTACTTTTTTCTTTGTACTTATGAATGCTTCTTCCTTTTTTCTTATTTGCTTCTCTAGTCACTTTTTCAGTTAAATTAATTCCAACCATTCAAGGATATATTAAAGCACCATTTCATTTTATTCAACTTTTTTCAACCAGATCTGATGCTTCCTTCCTTTAATTAGTGTCTAAAGTTAGCAATGCCAGTTGGGATTTTACATAATTAAACAAGGAATGACTAGCACAGTACAGTTTCTTATCATATGATGTCATATAGAATTGTGAATGACTAATCTCTTGTAAAATTACTATATAGGTGTTGTGGTTCATAGAATTCTCATCTGGTAACAATAATACAGTGAAAAAAAACTTTTCTGACCACTGTGCGTGATCAAGTAATGAAGGATAATGTATTTTGCATATCATTAAGATCATTCATGTTAGAGTCTAAAACACTGCTTTTATGTATTTAATACTTTAAGATCATGGGATCCAGTCCAAAAGAGAACATAACGCTTAACTTCTGCATGCAGAGGACAACATTGCAAACATATAGCCTCAAGGATCCTTTCTCCTACATCTCTTAAATTCCAAATCTGGCTTCACCAAAGCTGGAATTTATCACATGAAATGGTATAACAGGAGTCTACAGGAGGGCCAGGAAGATGATCAGAGGGCTCCTTGTTACTGAGTTTTTTTCTGATTTAATTATATTTTAAATAAATGGAGGTTTTGTGTCAGAATTGCAAGTTACATATGAGTGAGCTAGGAGAAATATGTGAGAACTGCTGTTCAGGCTTGGATTTCTGGCATGGCTGTCCACATTCAGTTACAGCCGGAGGCTTGCAGACACCTTTTCCATGAGGTATGACATACAAAATTCTGACTTAACTCTAGACAAATCATTTCACAATGCTGACTTTTCACTAGACTAATGTGTAAAAATGTCTCCATACTTCACTTGCGGTCTGTCATCAAGAAAAGAAGAAGGTCATATCTCCCAGAAATTATTTACTTGCTGTTCTTCAACAGCTGTAGTGCCCAATATGACCTAGAAGTCAATTGTGACAAGGTAACTAAGTGCTTTGACACATCCAAGGAGTAAATCCGGAAGACCTTGCTCTTAGCTGAATAGCTCAATTGGAAATGAAAGCCTTACAAACACAAAGAGTGTTTCCTAGGTAGCAGTTGGTTGCTACATATGATCCCAGGTAAGGTAATGTTTTTGATATGGCAGTTTGTATTGGAACATGTTACTCTGCTTAATATCAAGGCGATACTAGACACTGCCAATCACAGTTTAGGACACAAGCATGTAATTGAACGAGTCATCAAAGTTAAAAAAATTGTCACCAGCCTTCTAAAGCTATTCTTCTATGCTACATGTTTTCTAATTCAGCCATGTGCTAGTGTCAGAGAGCTCGTTTAGCATACAGTTTTACCCTCTCCTCTCTTCTCCTCTCCTCTCCCCTCCCCTCTCCCTTCCTCCTTCTCCCTTCCCCTCCTCTCCTCTCTGCTTTCTCTTTTTACTTGAATTTGTTATGCTTCTCACCAAAATGATATCCTACGTAAGATATCAATATAAGAAACTGAATTCAGGCACAGATGACATCAGTAGTACTACACAAGCTGCCATGTAGTGACAGGTTGGATAGTAGAAGTAATTAAGAGTCTGTTTTCAGAATTCAGGCAGCAATCCTTCAGTAGTTTGTCTGATCATTTAAAATCCTTTATAATTTGTCACAATTACATATTATTGCCTTTTGATCAATACAAATATAAGTAAAATATGTTTCCTGAACTAATTAGTTAGATGCTACACATTATGGATTGATTTCTTTAAGCAATTTAATAATTGCTTCTCTTTCTAACTGACCAACTGACCTTCCTAGAGCAAAGCAAATTACTGCCACGTATGACCCAGTATGTAACAGTGGCACAGACTTCTGATACTGAAACTAAACTAAGCACAATCAAAGCTTTAAAAGCTATTGGTTTGCAAGTTATAGATAATTTGGTAGTATTACTAATGCAGCAGGGAAGAATAGCAGGACAGCTTCTCTTCCCATAAGGACTGCTACCCTTGTAACCTACAAAAAAAGTATCAAATGTTAGACCATGCTGTCCAAGCCTGCAGCCACACTAAATATATAAACATGAAATCCTTTAAAATCCTTTAAAATAAAAAGTCATCTGAACTTGTTTACAAGACAAGTCTAGGTCCTGTACTTCCTCCTACATTACATACTTCCTCCTACATTACAACTTCCTCCTACAACAACTCCTACATTACATACTTCCTTCTACATTACAACTAATGAATTACTCAGCACTTGTTAGCCTTAAAGCCATGACTGACTTTAACCACAGGCCAATATTTAGACAAAGCTTTGCTACAAGGAAATATTTGGCTTCATGGTACAGGTATTGAATAATGTGAGCAAAATCAATCACTAAAAAGTTAAAAAAAAAATCAAGCTGGAGAAATTTTGGACTTGAATTCATGAATTCCCCAGGTAATAGGAAAACCTGTTAGAGGAATCAGACCTATTAAAAACTAGCCTTGTAGGAAGGCACAATAAAGCAGTTGGAACAGATATTCAGAGAGAGTTAGACATAAGAGAGCACATGGGAGAAAAACATTAAAAAAAATCAGCTATTTCCAAAATATGGTGTGCATTTGGTAAAGCACAGTAAATACATAATATGCTTTTACCAGCAAGGCCAAAATCAAAGCATCTGTAGTAAATACACTGCATGAGGGAGTTGAAAATTCACCTCAGAAAATCAAAAGTGGCAACGTGCTGAAAATGCCTGATTTTATACTGAAGTGGAACAAATAATTAGAAGCTGTGAAATGAAGACTACGAAGGTGAATGGTCAGATGTTAATATTATGTAATGATGTAAAGAATTATTTGGATATTAATGAATATCAAAGGGAAAATTACAGGGGAAAATCACAGATTAAGTACTAACAGAACAACAATTTCTGGAGCAATATTGCCAGACGATCACTGAATGGTTTAGAACAAGCAGATCAGTAACCTCAGAGGTGCTGAAAGTATTGTTCCTGAATATAAGATACTAATTTGCAAACGACCTGATACAGCCAAAGAACCTCATTAACAAAAAATAATAGGTGAAATTCTGCGTATGTGAGTCTGCAATATTTCAGAAGGAGTATTTTATTCATAGTTTGATTATCCCCACACCAGTGAGTTATAGGGGTTTTTAACCAAAAAAGGGCTTGAGTTTTGGTGTCTGAAATTCAGGTCCTTTGAAAATTTCTCTGTCACATAAGTACGATATGTTGCTCTGATGCCGCGCTTGTAAGAGGAGGCTGACAAATCTGAAAGGCTTTAGAGAAAAGTGATGAGATTAATTTGCATTACAGAAAACATCTTACCGTGATAAATGCCTAAAGCCTAAGAAAAAATATTTTGATTAAGTTAAAGGTGAGAAAAGGAAACAGACTTTTCCATCATTCCCTTTTTTTAAAGGAAAATATCTGAGCTTCTGAATCAATCTCCTAGTGAGTCTAGCTGATCCTACAAATAAACATTATGTGATTGTTTAAATTCACTCCTAGAAATAATCCACTTGAACTCAGTTGGTACACTGAACTGATTTAAATACATGCATAAATGTTTGTATACACTGGAATATGATTTGCAATATAGATTTTATGCATAGATTGTTTACACAAAAAATAATAGCAAGCTAAGAGACACTCTTAGAAAAGATAAAGGAGAAAAAAGATGAAGGCCTTTCAGTGATGTGTGGACACAAAAATGGTACCAGATTATTGCAGTGCAATCACTTGAACACAATTGAAGAAATCTCATATGAGGACTGATGTTTAAGGACATATACCCGAATACCTGAGGAGAATGGCAGAGTAATTTAATATAGACTATTTTGTTTAAGTCATTGTAACCAACCCATTTTACATATTTTGCACTCTAAGGAGATGAAATGTGATTTTTATTAGTGTAATTGCAAAATATTGACAAGAGCTACAGTGGTAGCATACATTCATTTTATCTAAGAAGTCAATTACTACTAAATATTACATGCTTCAAATTAACAATACAAGCATGGATTGTAGGTTAAAATTAACTGTGATTAAGCTAATTCCAAGTAAAACATCATGTTAGAAGATTTCCACTTAGTGATTCAGATAAGGTCATACCATAAATGTTTATGGTCTACTAAATATGAATCAAATTTAAGCAAACCTAAAATGAATGGTAGTATGACTAAGTAATGGTGAGATTCATGTGTGATTATACTTCAAGGTATCAGTATAATGTTAATGCTGAGAAAGCCTTTTTTAATTGATTTGATGCAAATGATTTTGAATGTAATAGAACAACATTTTAAATTGTTATCCCTGTTGTTTGAGAATTTTTCTTTTGCTTGGAATATATATTATTTATTTATTTATAACACATCACCACAAAAGCATTATTAGTGTCCTAAATTTTTTCTCAGTGTGTGGTTCCCTTGCGCGATAGCTACCTCTAAGCCAGTCATCCTTATCTTCCTTTAAAGACAATGCAAAGAAATAGACACTTCAAAGGCCTCATTTGACCTATTTTAGATGTCAACTTGACATGAATGAATTTCATCCTGGTACTGCTATAGATTCAGTAGGGAATCTAAACAATTAGATCAGTTGCAGCTGCCTATAGTGTAGATATCTGACACTAAAGGAGAATGAATAAAGTGCATTTAAAGGCACTTTACAATTTCCTTGATCTTCAGTTGTTTTCTTAATATTATTTTGTCCACAGAGGCCTGATAAAACTGAGCAGAAGATGGCAAAGGATTCCTCTCATAATAAATAATAAAAGGCAATTTTAAAATCCCTTAACTGTGTGGCCATTTGTTAGTGTAGCAACAGTTTTTTTGTCTTACCAATACAGCAGAGAACTAAATAATTTTTAAAAGGTAGACAAACAATTTCCAAATAAAGGCCTTTAACATAATAGAATTTCTTATTGTGACACCAATTGTATTGAAAGACACTGTTCCTGAAGGACAAAGATTATAGCCTTTCATTATATTTTCTCTCCTCTGTTCAGTTGGGAAGGTGGCGTAATAAAGCAGCTTTGTGGGAACCTGGTGTTCAGCCAGGATAAACCCACCACAGTGTTCCATCACTTCACTTAACCTGACTATCTTATTATTTAATGCATGAGGTTGCACTGCAGTATTGTCTAAGGTTCAAATGTCTTGTTAAGTAGTTTGAAATCTCTACTTGTCTGAATACACTCTTATTGCTTGTCTGTTAGAAAGAAATGGTTTTGCAGTGATTTCTTACCAACAATCCTTTACTCATCAGTGGGTCATGAAGAGATGTTACAGAAATATGTAGCTGGTCAATAGAAGCCTATTGCTTTTAAAAAGATTTGAATTAAACGATTGAAGGTGAAGGTGCAAGGCAGTCTATAGCAATCTCTGAGAGATGGCACAAATTAATGCTCTGAAATTTAGAAATAACTATTACAGAAAAAAAAAAAAAAAAAAAAAAAACCAACAAAAAATCTACAATTGCAGATTCAAGAAACCAAAGGCAAAAAGAAGTATAATGTAAAATAATGTGAAAATGGAAAATCATATAATACAGTGACCTTTCATCAAGGAACAGAAATCAGTTCTTTCAAGGAGTTTAGTTTGAAAATTATTAGTCTTAATACATAATAAGGTTAAGTCCATCAGCAGAGCAAATATTACTCATTCACTGAAAATAAACCAACATCCATTTAAGCCAAAAATGTATGGGTTTGTTCATTAGTTTGACATTACTTTTGTTTATCCCAGTTTTGATTTAGTTCCATTGTTTTCTAGTTAATGGTTTTGTCGTGGTTACTGTGATCACTGGAAAAAATAAATTAATTTTTGTTTTCTCTGCAGGTTTGTTTTTTGGTTTTTTTTAAGCTTAGTTTTGTACTGCAGTCAAGTTGTCCAGAAAACTTGTGAATCTTTCCTGAAGCATTTTGTAGGCAAAGACAGTGACTGGTCAGTCTTGTTAGATCTTACAGATTCTGCTTTTCAGTAGAGCTGCCATAGATGCTCATGGCACAGTGCCTGTAGAGAAGGAATGTCCAATACATCAGTTTTGAAGGGGATGCAGACTTTGTTTGCCTCCAGCAGACTGCTCAATAGCTGTTTGGTAAAACAGTAAAACAGCTGTTGTCCTGCCTTTTTCATCTATGTCATATATAACCTCCAGAATCATTGACTTCATGTTATCTTTGGGGAAAAGGGAAAAAAACAAGCAAACAACAAAGAAACAAGAAAAAAAAACAACAACAAAAAACCCCAAACACAACACCCAAAAAAGACAAACAAAAAAACAACCCAAAGAAGAAGAAGAAAGTGCTTAAATGTTTAAATGAATTTTGGTTAAAGGCAAGTGTGTATTTCTCAGCTAGCCTCGTCCTAGGCATCCATCTTATCTCGGGTATGAAAAGTCTCAAGTAAAGATTCACAGCTCTTACTGTGTCCTTGCTTTTTATCTCTATGTGTAACGTAAGAAAAAGTGTGATGTGTTAAAGGATACAAAGGATATGCATGTATTCGAGAACACGTTCAAAGTTTGTTTTACACTGGAGTCTACACTAGTCAATTACATCAACAACAAGAAAATGCATATATTTTGCAAGCATTCTAAGAGATGAGGTGTGTAAGTGGTTGGCACACACCTTTACTATGGAATGATGGCTTGTCATTCAGAAAGCATAGAGCCAAACAACCTTTTAGGAGCTGTCATTCAAACTGATGCTGAAACTGTTTTGGTTTGGTTTGTTTTTCTCATTTGCTTATGCAATATGAATATTTTCATGGAGCAGCCAATTCCAGCAAGCTTTCATATGAGTCTTAAAAATGTGAGTTTTCTACGGATGAATTCTATTCCATATATGGTCTCAGACTGCTTAGCTAGTCGTGGAAGGTCCAGCTCAGTATGTCTTCAGATCTGACAGAAAATTTTAAAGTGTAGCTTACAGCAGCAAAAACTAGTGGAACAACGTAGGACATTCCTCTTATCTCCAGAAAGAGCAGGACATCCTCTGTAGGTGCAAATCACAGTCTTATGGCCAACATACAAATGCAAAGCAGCTTAACTACAATGGACTAAAGCATTTTCCATTTTCTCCATACTCTATCTTTCAGCACAGAAATTTGTCCATAATTTCTGTATAATATGTGAATTTTCCACAAAATATGCCTGTTCTTAATGGTTGAATCACAGAAACAGTGTCAAAAGGGGGACATTTGCAATTCCTCTGCAACTGTTAATGTAATGAACTTCTGAAGAATAAATGCAATAAATAATTACAATTCATTAGGTTCCCCTATATGTTCTCTTATCTCTCCAACCTTGTCTGTGGCATTCATCTGTTCTTACAGTTTCAGTGAAAGATAGCATGTGTAGGAGGAGAATCTTACAATCTAGATGCTATATAGCAACAATGATCAGGAGATGCTTAGCAGGGGAGAGTATGCTCTCCTGAGATGATAGACATCAAGGTTTAGAAGAGGAAAATCAGGAGGAATCTGACTGCTTTTGGTTTGAGCCTGCATAAGAGTGCTTGTGCTAGATCCATAGATGGCTTGATGGAGCTGCTTTTGTCCCTCTATATGGAATGGTAGCTACTGAAGCCAGAGCTTTCATTGCAATTTGACCTTCAAATGCCACAGTGCCACAAAACCAGATGATGCAAGTCCCAGTTTGTAGCTGTTTCTTTCCTCTTACATCATATAAGTTTATAAATCTGTCTTTCATTTTTCCAGGGCACATGTAAAGCCAGTATTTTAAAACTAAATTTGATATTTCTTGAGGATATTTTATGTCTGCTACCCGTTAACTATACATTCAGCCAAATTCTGTGAACCCAAACAGACAGCTTGTCATTTAGATACTCTGTCATATCAACAAGCTCATGCTACTTGGGGGAAAATCCTTACTGTTCTCATGCTTTATTTTGACTTTTTCCCCTAAACAAATATCAGTTGCTGAAATACCTAAACTAACAGCAAAATCCCCTTAGTAATAAGTTCAAAAATCTAAAGCTAGATGTTTAACATTCTGGTTTATGTTCTTCCTACACTGAAGAACTCAAGGCATCTTTAAATGAATTTTCTATATATAAATCAATACAGAGTTTGGGTTCTTTTTTTTCCTTTCAGTTTCTCTGTGTAATCCAAATTGGTGTCAAAGGGCTTTCCATCAGTCCTGTCTCTCAGAACATGGAAATACATGCCTTTGCTTGCCTTCTGAATAAACTGAAAATACTGCACTTCACAGCCTTACCCTGCAGTAAATTTCACTTAAGTGCAACAATATAGACACGTGGTGTTTACTGCAATACCAAAGTCAAAGTTATTTAACAGCTGGAATGACATAGAGAAGCTGGAAGTCAGAGAGATCATAGGATCAGAAGATAATTCAGAAGAGAGAAGACCTCAGCAGGTAGCTGGTCCAATCACTTGCTTAAGGAAGGTCATCCAGAGGGTTAGACCAGGTTACTTGCAGCTTCATCTAGTTGGGTCTTGAAAACCCCCAAGGATGGACACTGAAGGTGTCCAGAGAACTTGTGAACCTCTGGGTATCCTGTGCTACTGCCTAGCTGTCCACCTGGGGAAATGTTTCTCTTTATAACTTTTGCTCCAGTTTGTGCCTGTTTTCTCTTTTCCTCCTGGCAATCACCACTTTGAAAAGTCTGGATCCATCTCCATGTTAACCTCCCTATAGGCACCAGGGAGAAACTGTTAGGTCCCATGAAGTGGTCTCTGCTTCAAGATGAACAAACCTAGCTCCTCCATCCTCTTTCAGAGTGCAAGCTCCCCTCTCCCTCCCCTTGGTGGATCCCCCAAATGTTCTTCCTCTACTGGTAAGCCTGAAATCGGACTCAATATGAACTCATCATTTTGTGGAATAAATGGATCTTATCAGCAGAGACTGTTTTCTGCTAACTGTCCAATCCCTTAATTTTTAACTCTTAAACTTTACCCTATTACCACTGTAATTACTTTAAGAACTTTTAAAATAATTTGAACTTATTATTAAAATAACTGAAATAGAATTAATTCCTTGCCTCAATATTTATAAAGAGGCTGCACTTCAGGTACTGTCAGAGTCAGTGAGAATCAGTGCTAAAAGCATGACCGTCTACAACTTGAGTAAGTGGGCACCCTTTCATGTTGGTAAATATAAGGATCTCAGGCGACAGCTGTGACATTTAATATATTGGTGACAAGTTTCACTTCTATCAGACAAATTGTCTAATACAGACACAGTGTGGTTCCAGTTAGAGGCAGGAAGACACTATTTTTCTTTGTAAGTTTAGATTTTTCTGTCATTTACATCGGTGAGGATTTTATCAATATTATCTCCTCAGAAATCATGCTTTGAGTAGTCCACTTATTTTGTTGTCATGCTTTTCTCTAAATCCTTTCTAGGCATTCAACCCACTCTACTGAATTAGTACCAAGAAATTAAAAAGCCCAGGTACAGGAATATGAGAATGACGAAGGCCTTCCACATGGACTGTCTATCTAATTAGGTTCTGACAGTTCAGTAGGTAATTACACTAAGTCCTTTATGTACCATATCTCTATGAACTGATTTTCTCGTATATTTTGTGTCACTGAAAAAATGGAGTTAGGCAAATATAATCCCATATGCAGATCTGTTTCCTTGTGATTTTGTTATCTAAATAGGCAAAGCCTAGAGATACAGAAGGTTACCATGGCATATAAATATTTTCCAACAGCCTAATGCTATGCAAAGCATAGCGTAGCAAAGCACAGACAGACAAAAATGTATTTGATGAAAAATGCTGGTAATAAAGAAAATAAACTAAAATTATTAGCCTGTTGAAACTGTAGATGAAAGGGGTCAAATTGATCCCTTGTATCATTCCATTAATGTCACAGGGTATCACAAAGGGTAAATTTAACAACTGTATATTCAGCTGAGACCTGAATGATATTTATCACTTTACGACTCTTGTGTCAGAATCAGTATTACTGAAAAGCAGCAAGAGAGTATAAAACACCCACTGTATGTGAATGATACATATATATGAAATGCTTATAATGGGGAAAATATTCTCAGAGAATAATAATTCACACACACAAAAAAATACTTTCTGGGTTTCAGAGCTGACTGCCAGCCAGATGCGTTACTGCGAAGGGACTCAGCTGATCACAAGTCTGTCCAGATTCAGCCACTGTTCTTAAATCCACAAAGTGAATCTTGCTTTTTACGGTACGCAGTGTACAGAAACCAGTACACTGGAGGTCTACATCAAAAACAGGCTTTGTGCAGGGGGATTAAAAGGGTTTCTACGGGCATTCTGGCTGGAGAGCAGTTCTGCGTTTTCCGTTAGGTAGAAGTACACTGACAAGAAGATCATAAGTGTCTCTGTGAAATAACTTGTTAGTGTATTCACTCTTTCAACACAACAGTGCTTAAAATATGTGGGTATGTAAAAGTAACCACTCAGGAGCTGTTGCTCTGCGCAGTATGCACCTATGACACACAGCAGGTTTTGACCTTCAGAAGCTGGAAATGCAGAAGAGCTTTACCTTGTCCATAGGCATGGCTCCGGCTTCAATCTGCACATGGGAGCAGAATGTAAGAATCCATACCTGCATACTCACAAAAATAAAAGACTACCAAACAGTATTTTCCATCCACCTTTGAAAGAGAAATTATATCTATATTTTTCCCTGGCTTTGACCACTGTATGCGTGTGTACAATTATGAGAAGGAGCTCAAGCACATATCCATCTTTTATTGTTTTGTCCTCATACAAAAGAAAAACAACAGCTTATGCTGACGCTACATCTTCTGCATTGTTTTCCAGTTTGGAGTACATGCAGTAGGTGTGGATGGCCAAATGTGAGTCAGAGGCATCCAGCTTACTATTCATAGTAAATTTATTTGAATTCAGAATTGGAACTGTTGCCTGACGTTGGCTAAGAACCTTTTCTCCTCCATAAAACTGTCACAGCATAATTTAGGTTGGAAGGGACCTCTGGAGATCATTTACAGCCCTCTGCTAAAGGCAGGACCGACTTTGATCAGGCTGCCCTGCCTGATCAAGTTTTTAATCTCTCCAAGGAATCTCTTTGCCAGAAGAGTAGAGTTAGCAAACTGCCACTTGAGGCCAGGAAATTTAGGACTAAAGAGTAGGGAAAATAATAAATTACTAATAAATTTGGTAATGTTAATGACTACTTCATGTCTAAATGTCTAAATTTGTTTTATATGGTTAGACATGGCAAGGTTAGTACAATGATTGTCACAGAGAATAAATCAGGCATTTCGTAGGTAGTTGACTGGAGAAGAGAAAATGTGCGAAAGTCAATTTCAGATATCCCATGAGTAAAAAGATGGTATGTCAAAGTCAAGCAGCTAATCAGACTACATACCCTAAGGTATACCGATAAATCAAGTTGTCATGAGTGCTTCTAATGAACCACCATTTGTGAAAGTTTTACCTTTACTGTCTTCAGCTATTATTCAGCAAGTGAATAACTGCCATAATGGGTTAAAACTTAAACAGGGGAAGTTTAGATTGGATATAAGGAGGAAGTTCTTTATTGGAAGGGTGGTGAGGCACTGGAATGGGATGGCCAAGTAAGTCATGAATGCTCCATCCCTGGCAGTGTTCAAGGCCAGGTTGGACAGAGCTTTGGGTGACATGGTTTAATGTGAGGCGTCCCTGCCCATGGCAGAGGGTTTGGAACTAGATGATCTTAAGATCCTTTCCAACCCTAACTATTCTATAATTCTATGATTCTATAATTCTATATTGCCCCCAACAGAAAATGCAAGAGTCAAAAAAATTAAATGAAATTTTTAAACAAACACTAAGTGATAAATATAGAAATGACCATTGCAACTATCTACTGCAACTCCTGTGTAACATGAACTACAGGGTTTCTCTAAATGGTGTTTAAAATAGACATGTTTTCCAGGAGAAAAAAAAAAAAAGGAGAAAAATAAGAGAAAATATCACTACTTTCTTAGCCAAGTTCTTCCAGTGTTTTTTTTTTATCCCTGTGAAGTTGCAGCTTATTCCAAGTTATAAAAGTACCTCTCAGTTTCAAATGCTGAATTTTCTTATTGCTAGATTACACTTTTATTGTCTATGAATCAGTGCATCAATAACCTTCCTTTGTAGAGCTAACAAAAACAATTTTTATTTTTTTTAAGAAAAAAACCCTCTTTTATTACTCAATCCTGCAATGTATCAACATTCCTTTTAACCTGTATGCCCCAGAAGTGACCGGGTGGAAAGAAAGATCAGGAATCTTCATAATGTTAAATATAGAAACAGTAACTTTGATATTTTATTAAGAGCTCCAATAAAATTAAAGCTAAAATAACTCAAAATTGTCATTCAGTTTGATGAGAAGTGCCATGACCAAGGAGAGGCACACTGCTGCCAGGGAATTATCCACAGTGCAATGTGAGCCACAAAGAAGGAAGGAAGAACATCACCCCAGGAAACTTTGTACCAAATCCTAAAGCTAATGAGTACCAGTAATACAAGATCTCTTTCATCCTATTAGAGAAAGGAGCTCAAAACTCCTGATCCTGCTAATTCTCTCGTGCTGTGTGGCGGGAATAGGTGGATTTTTTTAACTTTTTTTATATTCCTCTCAGAGGAATTGAACAAAGACCTTGCATCCACTAACTCTTGGGACATTTTAATATTATTCTAATGAAAATCTTCATAAGAATTGCAGTTTTTTAACTTATCTAGCTGAAGCAGGCAGGAGATCGTCTACTAAATTCAACATTTTACATCTGTTTTAAGGTCTAGATTCTAAAAGAATCAAGGATTCATTTTCTGACAGTAGTTTATAGTCAAATTTGTATAGGAGGAATCAAACTCTTGAAAGTTCAGAGTAACCTCAAGATGCAATCACAAAAAATTTTTGTTGAGTTTCACCTGTGAATTTCTTGAGGAGGGCAAACTATTTAAGATTTAAGTTCATAAAAGCAATCTGGAGGCTAACAGTAGGCAATGACTACTACAACACTTTACACATTCTGTGGTTCGGATCTCCCTCACATTACACATTCTTGATGTGCTTCTCGGCCTTGGAATCTGCCCCTAATATCTAGCTCAATTACTGCTTTATAAAACTTTGGGCAAACATGATCCATTGGAGAGTGCAGAGACAGTTAACAGGATAAAGAGATGGCAAGTAAGGCAGTCCTATATAAAGTGGCATTAAGTACAAAGGTCTGGGAATAATGACTTACTCAGAAGTTTAAAATCCATACATATATGTAGATGTGTATATATATGTATACATGTGCGTGTATTTATATTCATATTTATCAGCTAGATAAATATAAGCATATGATTGTATTTTAAATACACATGTGTGTGTGTATAAATATATATATCTACACACATGGCTTTTGTGACATTTCATTTTCTGACTAGCAATGATTTCAACAGGGAGACTGTCCACACTAATCTCAGCTCACACTGTTAGATCAAGACCTATGTGCATACAACATGATATACAAAAGAAAAGCAGTAAACTGCCAATTTTAGGCTATCTAATAAAATACAGCACAGCTGAAAAAGTGGTGTTACACCATTGTAAAAATCTGCTACAAGTAGGCTGAAAAAGGTGAGTTCAGACTTGTGAGGAGCTGCAGGGAAGTGAATAAAATGATACATGCGCTATGATTACTACAGAGAGGTGAATTCTTTTAAGGAAGAGTTTATGAGATAAGGAGCTGAAGATCAGGGGGGAAAAAAAACACTGGTATAAAACCAGAAAACATTAAGTTGTGCAAATGCATGCAAACAGAATGAGGGTTCATACTCCTTATGATTATCAGACCTTTCTTTCTCATGACAGTTATGACAACAATGCATAACAGGTCAGGATGAAATGAAAATTACTGCAAAATACATTCACAGACTGCCTAGCATTACTTTAATGCTCCCAATACTGCTATATTTATTGAATACCTGAAGAAAAGTGCAGTATGAACTGGCATTGCTTGAAAGAATGAACAGCTAAGAAGTATATCAGAATAGTGCTTTTGTTGTTAATTGGGGGTATTAGAAACATTTTTTGCCTCAAGCTTCCTTTAATATTTTCTGGTGCTTCTCAATATGAATGTAAAGAGTGACAGAAGAAGTGGGAAAGAATCATAATGTGGCAGAGAAATGATGCAACTTTTTCTCTCGAGTCATATTTGTAAATGTATGTGGAAGCAGAGTGTCTGCTTCTTTAAGGATACCTCAAGGACCTTTTTCAGTACAAAAAGGGATAACAAGAAAAGGTGTAAGCCATAAACAGAACATACAGGGCAGTGATAAGAACCAAACCTAGTCAGACACATTAGTTGAATGAAAAAGAAAAATAGGAATTATGTAAACTAAAAATGTCTACTTTTACAAAGTAAACTATGCAAAGAACTTGCACAAAAGTAAATAGAAGTTTTATAAATCAAATCTTAAGTGCCTAAATGCATTCCCATTTCAGCAGTAATTTGAAGAGTCGAAGCAGAAACATTGTCTTTGCAACCATTATAATTCAAACACTGTAACTTGTAAACCTTTTATTATAGCCTTTTTTTCAAAATGCCTATGCTTAATGGAAAAGAAAGGTATTTCTACTTCTTGTAATTTGTGCTATCAGAGAAGTACACACAGTGAATGCAATCTTACTCCCTGTAGGTACTTTACTTGTAGGCTATGTCTATAAAATACAGAAAAAAATACCATTTTTTGTAATTATTTCAAACTAAATTTCAGGTATTGAATCATGTAAATCTTTCCCAACCTGAATGTTTATTCACAAAGCGATGCGCACTTTAGAGAACTCTGATCAAGTCAGCAAATGAGACCCTTCTAATTGCAAAACAATCCATAAATACAAATTCCAGATTACATGTCCCATAGATGTGAAAACACAGATCACATTGAGGTATGAGACGCTTACTAATGATTTACTTGGGAACCAGCTGTCAAGATGCTGCCTATTGGCTTTCATATTGAAAATCAATGTCTATGGTTCCAGCTGTGTCCTCACAGAGACAATAATTTTTATCACTGAAGAGTGTGAAATGTCTTTAATATACAGATTCCCTGTACTTAAATCTCTGCCTATTTATTTACTTTTTACCAGGAATTTCTGACAGCAAATGACTTAAATGAAAAAAAAAAATATATCAAATGAAGGTAATATGGATATACAGATAACTAAGTTGAGAAGCTATTTGAAAGAGCTTTTTCAGAAAGCCACATTACTGGTGGAAAGTAAGTTTCTGCGATATCTGGTTTCCTCTTCATGAGTTCTACAGCAATTTGGTTTTTTTTCAGTTCAGGATCAAAGTCTGATAGAACTATTTTACCCTCACTGATTTATGAAATCAGTGCTTTCCAGCTACTTTGTGACATTGTTACAGTATTGGCCAATGCGTGCCAATCCTGTGGTGCTCACAATGAGCAGTATATCAAAACCTAACATGACTTTGCAGGTCACAAACTGTTAATTCCCCAAAAGGTGACAGAATTTGTCAAGCAGAATGACTGCCTGATTGAACTAACTCTAGTATAAATATTTCATCTCAGTATTAAGGTGGATTTGTGCAAAACCAGAAGCAGAATATTCTGGAACCTAAAACATCTACAAAATGAGGACTTTTCTTCCAGCATATTGCAGCACTGACCTAGTTTGCATGCATTTTCTTAGCAACCACAGACATATCATTAGTCTGTCCTTAAAAGATATAAATCAGAATTACAATCT
This sequence comes from Coracopsis vasa, assembly GCA_026283785.1. Classification (NCBI taxonomy): domain Eukaryota; kingdom Metazoa; phylum Chordata; class Aves; order Psittaciformes; family Psittacidae; genus Coracopsis; species Coracopsis vasa. Next base: position 22,855 of record JANHGB010023236.1, read on the forward strand.
GGAAACAGTATGAGTTAAAGTGGGTGAAAGCATTTTAAGACCATGAATAGTGCAAGTGTAGAGCTATACGACAGACACCATTTACAGATTTTTCAGCTGCTAAATCACAAACACTATTTCTTGCTTTTAGAAAGGCCTGGGTTTACATTTTTACATTAGTGACTGATTCGCTTGCCTTGACTTTCATTAACTGAGATAAGAATAAACAAGAACATAGATGCAATGTACTAGAAAACCCACCATATTTCAGGATACTCAATAACATTAAAATAAAAAAAAGGAATGAAACTTGGCAGCCCTGACTAACTGACGTAGAGTGCTGAACACTGCCTTCATTACAATACACTGCCACAGAGTTCGAGGCTAATAAAGTCTGAAGACAAGAATTCTTTGATCTGGAAAGCTTGTCTATTCAAAAATAGAAACAGTTACTTACTTTACCTATCTCCAAACATTTTTGTAGGAAGCAAAAGGACTGCAAAGCAAGTTTATTAGATAAGGTTGAGAACAATTTATTGGATATACAAAACAACTGATGTGAGGATTCATTATTATTTTCAAATAGAATGACTCCTAAATCACGGGATGAGCAATTTTAGGCACTGTTATACATCTAAACGTATTACCTAGAAAAACACGTACTCTTCAAAAAATAATTTGTCTGGTAGGGATCTTTCCATCTTTCTCTGTATACCATGCAATTTCTTCACCCAAACACTATGTTACTATAGAAAATAATACATGACTGCTTTGACAATACGTGATTAAGAAGCCTACAGGAAAGATGGGGAGGGCCTCTTTATCAGGGAGTGCAGTGATAAGGAAAGGTATAGTGGTTTTAAGCTGAAAGAGGGTAGATTTAGATTAGATATTAAAAAGATTCTTTACC
>JANHGB010023241.1:9362-20174 GCA_026283785.1 Coracopsis vasa
CCTGCCCATGGCAGGGGGGTTGGAACTAGATGACCTTAAGGTCCTTTCCAACCCAAACTATTCTATGATTCTATGATTGTAGCTAAAGGATCCAGTAGAGACCTATCTTCATCTATAATTTCTATTATACTGCCTAAATGTTGTATTTTTATCCATCTTCACTTTTCATGAAATGAAGTTTCACAAACTTGATAGTGTAATAGTCAGGTCTTCTTTTAATTCACTTTCATTTATAGTTATTGCAAACAGCAACACATGTTGCCTGTCTCCTCACTAACACTAAATTTAGAGAACGAAATGAGATAAACAAAAGCAAAAGAAACAAACTTTGTGTGTTTCACTGTACTCTGCCTCTCAGAACCTTTTGTATTTTCTGAGTCTGTTTTTTGATTGTCTTTCTATTCATGTTCTGTACAGTGAGAACACACTACCAGCACTCTACCATGAATTCTGGGAACACTTGCTTACACTATGGACTTTGGAAACATGGTGTACTAGCTAGACTTCCCAGAGCTTTTTTGGAAAGGAAGGGACAGGACAAGTAACATTAAAATTTTTCTTAGTGTATTTATTATTCTATATTTATATACTTTTTTATCTACTGTTTGGGTTTCTTTATTTTCTTTTTTAAGAGAAAACAAAATGATAATAACCGACATTAGTGTTTGAACTGGCCACTAGAACGCTTTCTATCCCCCAGATAGAATGATAATGAGTAGGTAAATCACAGCAACAATGTATTATTTTATGATACACTCCACTAATTTTGCCATAGCAGGTAGAATTATGGACCTAGCCATCAAGAATTATGGATTTAAAAATAAATATGTATCAAGTGTAAATAATGCCTCTTTTCACTAGTTAGGTAAAAGATCACACAGTCAGTTTGGCAAGGCTATTAGAAACTTGAAGGGATGTATGGTCCTCCATGAATTCCTTCAGGCATGATGACATCATAAAATTGTTATCTGTTTATAGTGGCTCAATTTAAGTGACCCAGCAAACGTTCAGCAAAGTTAAGGGTAGTTGTAATTTACATAGAGATATTCCTTACTGAAATATTCCTCTAATAGTAAGCATGTTAGATAACAGGATGTCACTTCCCTGTCTAGCTAATTAAAAGGTGGATGTTAAAGACAACAAAAAGTTTTCCTATTAATTGTTTTGTCTTTGTTGTACCTCTCTTTTCTAATCTTGTGCAAGAAGGCATGAAAATGAAAAAAAAAACAAAAACAACAAACCTAAAAACAATCCCCAAAACCACAAACTGGAAAACCAAGCAAAATCCCCTGATTATTTTGAAGTTGGGCTTCAGTGTACTGTGTCCAGATTTTCATGATAAAAGGTTTCATTCATATTCCCTCCTACACCTTTACAAAGTGACATGAAAAATCCTTTCATGTGGCTTACCTATTAAGATTTCAGCTTTACTGACCTGTAACAGAGCTTAACAGAGCCCCGGCACTTTATTATGTCTGGACGGAAACAAGGGTTTGGCTGTCTCCAAAGAGTATGAGAGTTGACAGTCAGGATTTATCCTGAAGATGAGAAGGCTCCGGGGAGACCTTATTGCAGCTTCAGTACTTCAAATACTTAAAAAGCCCTTGCAAGAAAGATGGGGACAGACTTTTTAATAGAACTGTAGTGATAGGACAAGGGCTAATGGTTTTAAACTAAAAGAGGGTACATTCAAACTAGATATAAGGAAGAAATTTTTTAAGATGAGGGTGGTGAAACACTGGAACAGTTTTTCTAGAGAGGCAGCAGATAGTTCATCCCTGGAAACATTCAAGGTCAGGTTGGATGGAACTCTGAGGAAGCTGATTAAGCAGAAGGTGTCCCTGCTCATTGCAGGGAGGTTGGATTAGATGACTTTTAAAGGTCCCTTTCAACACAAACCATACTATGATTCTATGACTCTAACAGTAAAACATAGTCACTTCAAATTTCTGAGCTCCTGAGGTAGCTTTATACTGAAGTGAGTTACTGAAGCCCAGCTGAGACCTCTCCAGTGAGGGGAATCTCTCAGCTGTTCTGTGTCTGAGACTGCCACCAAGCCTGAGGATGTTAACACACTTTCATATTACATCTTTGAATACGGAGGGGAAAACTCTATTCACCCTGGGCAGAAGAAAGGTGATAGATTACCTCTTTTAGCTGTGGCTGTCTTGAAGAGGAGGGATCTGTTATTTATTTTCCTATATTAGAAGCCTGGAGAAAAACAGGAATTAAATCTAAAACCTACTACATATACCACTGTAGAGCATGATTCAGGTAGATAAACACAGGCATCTGGAATCACTTGAGGTACCCTGTGGTTTCCTGCCTGACATCTGCTTGATGTCTGTCTTCAAGTGGATATGGAGAAAGGCATCAGTAATATACAGTTTGAACGCTATCTTCATGTACATGGAACAATATAACAGAAAATCTGAAGAAAAAGAAAAGTAGAGAACAAGAGACCCTGTTCTTCCCATTGTTTGGAGTTTACAGGGTCTCTCTTCCTCCCCTTTGCTCAAATTAGACCCACTTCTTCAATTCCCCAAAAAGCAATTCTGGACAGAATAACTAAAATATAATATGCAAATATATATCAGATTTTATACTGTGTAAAATATAAAAAGTACGTGTTTTTTTCTATGCAATAAAATACAATGGGAAGATCAGAAAAACACAATAATGACCACAAGAGTCAGCTGCAGACAGAGCATGTCACATGTTGCTGAATTTCACTGTGAAGATACTGTGACACTGAATAGCATGAACTTCCTCCAAAATGTCTTGAGTTCAAGAACCACTCATTGTACACAATGAAGGCTTCATGAATATTCCTCTGCTTCTTGCTTTCCTCTTGTGCAATATCGATTTTTAAATCCTAAAATGTTATTTCATTATTACTGGTTCCTGTCAACATGCTTAGTGTTTCTCATGACACAAACACATATCCAGAAACTCAGTTTTTGCTATTTCTGTTCTATGTTTGCATTGATTTACTGAGAAAACATACAAATACAGAGGGTATATAAGAAATAATAAACAGCAGAACCCTAGCTGGACTTCAGTCCCAAGCGCTTGGTCTAGTGTCTGAAAATATTTTATTACACTTCAAACAAGAACTACTATGCTAATCCCTCTGGAATGCAGCATTTATTACTTACCTGGCAGGTGTGAAGTGTTGCATGCTAAAAGGATTATCTCCCCCTCCTTCTCTCCACCTCCTCCTTTGTTCAGGCAAAGCAGAAGAGGAGAGAGAGGAGATAATCCTCTTCAAATGGAGCATTACATTAGATGCGGGCATGAACTGCTGCTTGCCAAGTAGAGTTAGCACAGTTAGCACGGGAGAGTCTGTTTATACAAGCGTTAAACAGCATTGTAAACAAACTGAAGCTTGGTACAATCTGACTGTCTCTTTCTTGAGAAAGTTCAGGGCTTTTTGCTGTTCTTTACAATAATTAGAATTCCCAATATTCAAACCACATCCTTATTATTGGATTACTGTTATTGAGACCTTTGGATTCTAAAGCAAAGTTGTGCGTTTGGTGGTGGTGGTGGTTGTTTTGTTTGGGCTTTTTAGGGGCATTTTCTTTTTTTTATTTTATTTTTTTTTTTTTAATTTTCAGATTTAGATCTGCCAAAAGTTTTGTCCAACTGTTCATAGAAATTTGGGTTGAATTAATTTGCATGTTTCAAGAGCATCAATTCTGTCTATTTTACAGACAACTGTATTTGTCAGCAATTCTCCATGTTGTGTTTATGATATAATGTAATTATAATATATTATACAGCCACAAACCAATTACACTCTAGGCACGCAAAGTGAACCTCACAATTTTGGCTCTCAGAGCAGAGCCAAGTTGCCAAATCATACATTCAGACAGGATTCCTTAAATTCAGAGCATGCACTAACCAATAGCCAATAAAAGTTTGTGCATTTGTGTCTGTTTAGAAAATGAAAATTCCCTGACTTGTTCTGTTTTCTACAGCAGATCTGAATTTTTGGTTTATTTCATCCAAAGCAGAAAAGAAATGAAAGAGACAATAAGCCAGGAAATAAGTGCTGAAGCTTAACTCTGTCAACAGATGTGTTCTTCTAGAAGAGCTTAACTCTTACAGCTGTTCTCCTCTCCTGCTTGAGGTGATTTTAAATAATATATGGCTATATTTTTCAGCTTCTTTAGCAGTTTATTACCCCCAACCTAGCTGTGGCTGATTGCTATAGATCTACTGTAGGAGTTTCTCCTCCTCCTTCTTCATTTCAGTCAAAATCAGCTGGATCAGTGCTGGGCTATGGCAATCTGAATCATTCTAAATAAACCCCATTTGTGCCTCTGTGTTGTATAAAACAAGTGCAAAAAGTAAATTAGTTTGGAGGTTTGTTTGTTTATTTGCTTTTTTTCTCAGAATTGAATAAAAAGACTGCACTGAGAGAGTAACAGCATTCCTGGAGCGAAGTGGGTGTTTTAGGTACTTCAAACTAGAGATGCTATTTATCCCCAATTGTCTTCTGTAGCACATCTTCAATGGCTGAAAATAAAGGCAAGCATAGTTACTGAACTTCAACATGCATACTGAAAAGCTGGTAGTGCTGCAAATGGATTAGAAGTTCTCTGAGAAAAAAAATATAATAGAAGCAAGTCACACACAAATGTTAGGAAAGTTACTAACTATAAGATACAGAAAGTACAAAATATTAGAGGTTCTGCAGAACAGTGATATAATTAATGTCAGTCTAACCAAGCATCTACACTGCCAACAAGCATAAGGACAATGAAATATTGCCCGTATGGTAATTTTCTTTTTTCTTTGTTTCTTCTTACTTTGGAGACACCAGCTGTGTTTGCACTTCATACTTTTTTGGGGTTGTGTAGCAAGGTTTTGGTAGTGGGAGATCTACAGGGGTGGCTTCTGTGAGAAGTTGCTGGAAGCTTCTCCTGTGTCTGATGGTGCCAATGCAAGGTGAAAAAGTTACTGAACAGTTACCGAAAAGTTATAGCAATTGCAACCAGAGAGAGAAGTGAGAATATATGAGAGAAACAGCCCTGCAGACACCCAGGTCAGTGCAGAAGGAAGGCAGGAGGTGCTCCAGTCTTTGGAGCAGAGATTCTGCTGCAGCCTGTGATGCAGCCCGTGGTGAGGCAGCTGTGCCCCTGCAGCACGTGTAGGTCCATGGTGGAGCAGATCTCCACCTGCAGCACATGGAGGACCCCACGCCAGAGCAGGTGGATGCCTGAAGGAGGCTGTAAACCTGCAGGGGACCCACACTGGAGCAGTCTGTTCCTGAAGGACTGCACGCCATGGAAGGACCTGTGCTGGAACGGGGGAAGAGCGTGAGGAGTCCTCTCCCTCAGGTGAAAGGAGGGCAGGATCAACATGTGGTGAACTGACAATAACCTCCATTCTTCTCTGTTGCCTTCTGCATCTGATGGGGATGAGGTAGAGAATTCAGGAGCGAAGTTGAGCCCGGGAACTAGGGAGGGTGGGAGGAAGGTGTTTTAAGATTTAGATTTTATTTCTCATTACCATACTCTGATTTGATTGGTAATAAATTAAACTAATTTCCCCAAGTTGAGCGTGTTTTGCCCATGATGGTAATTGTTGAGTGATGCTTCTCTGTCCTTATCTGACCCACAAACCTTTCATTATGTTTTCTCTCCTGTGTCCATCTGAGGAGAGAAGTGATAGAATGGCTTTGCTAGGCACCTGACATCCAGCTGGGTTCAACCCACTACATATACATCTGAATGACAGTTAAAAATAGGAGCAGACGTGTTGGGACTTTGTTCTTAAAACTTTCTCTAATAAAGTCTAGCTTATGTATATATCAGACTTGGTACTGATTTCCTAATTGACAAACTTACACTTGCAGCTCAATTTGCATGAGAACATGCAGAATGTTTTTCCTTGAAGAATTCTTCTGGCAATACAGATACACAGAATATCTTGTAGGAAATTTTAAGATTCAATGAAATTACATGAGGTTATAAAGAAACAGCCAGAGTTATGTTCCCAAAAGTTGCTTCCACAGAATTATCAATCTCTTCGCTTCAGGAAACAATTTTTATTAGAATATTTTCTTACTAACTTGTACCAGACAATTTTCTCTATACTTCTGTCCTGGGTTCAGCAGTACCAGTCATTTTTTCTCTTTCTTAGTAGCTGGTGCAGTGCTGTGTTTTTGAATTTCAGCTTGGGAGCAGCACTTATAACACTGATGTTTTCAGTTGCTGCTCAATAATGTTTACTCTGTCCAAGGACTTTCTGAGTCTCATGCTCTGCCAGAGTGGAGGAGAAGCCGAGAGGAAACAGAGAGAGAACACTTGATCCAAACTAACCAAAGAGGTATTTCATACCACAGCACATCATGCCCAGTATATAAACTGGAGGGAGTTACTCGGAAGCGTTAGATCACTGCTCGGGTCAGGCTGGGTATCGGTCAGCAGGTGGTGAGTGGTTGTAGTCTCTTCCCTTGTTATTTCCCTTATCATTATTATTATTGGTGGTAGCAGTAGTGGTTTGTGTTATACCTTAGTTACTGGATTGTTCTTATCTCAACTTGTGGGAGTTACATTCTTTTGGTTCTCCTCGCCATCCCTCTGGGAGCGGGAGGAAGAAGGGGGGGCGTGAGCGAGCGGCTGCGTGGTTCTGAGTTGCCGGCTGGGCTTAAACCATGACAACTTACCATGCCTAGATATACATATTTTAATCACAGGCCACAGACTTTGGTGTTACCATAATTGTTATTCTCTCTGCTACAAGAAAGAGGGCAGTCTAGCTGCAGTCCTCTCCCAGTTTCAGAGCTTACTGTGTCTACAGCTCCTGCTTCCCTCACTACTTTCTCTCCATTCCTGCACAGGAAATTGCTGAACTGCTAATCAGTTGAAAAAGACTCTGCTGATTGCCCACTTCAACAAAATGGGTTTAAGTCTTATACATAAGAAGGCTAACCTAAATTGGAGTCACTAGGGTCCTTTTCTGTCTCTTGCCCTATGGCCAGAGGGATGTTCTCTGGCCTTCTTGTTGATACTAGTCCTTGTGTCATACATTTTTCTTATATTTTCAGATTTTGTCAAAACAAACTGGTCCAGAATAAGCACGTGGTGCTGACACCAGGATGCTGCTACTCTCTTTCAGTGCAGCCTTTTTATTCGATTCTGAGAAAAAAATAACCAAACCAACCCTCCAAGCTAATTTAGTGTTTGCACCTATTTGTTTTATGCAACACAGAATGTCATTGAGGAAAGTATTTATCCAAAGTGTGCCTCCTTGAAGAAACAGAACTTTCAAGATCTAGCATGCTCAAGTAAAAATGGGTTAGGTTATATACAAACACATCCTTAATATGAATACACATCTAGATTTTCTGTATAGGACATTAAAATGTATCTTGATGAGTCATAAGATCTGCTTAAATGACAAGGTGATTTAGTGATGAGAGGATATTATTTGGGTTTTTTTTTATTTGAAGGGCTAAGTGTTGTATTTTTGAATACTGGGTAGCTGAGCTAAGGCTCATTATGCTTTCAGTAGACATTTTGTAAATCCTGATATTTCATTAATATATTATTTGCTATTTTTTTAGTTACTATTCTGCTGCTAATAAATTTGTCAGGCAGTAAAGGAACAGAAATGTTGTAAGATAGTTGAACTGAACAGCCAATGTAAACAATCTGTCATCTTTGTATAACACATCCAGAGCATTCAGAAAGCTCTTATGAATTCTAAGTATGTTCACAGCCAATCTGCATGCCTCATAAATGTTTCTTGGATTAATAAAAATTTCTCTTTGATAAGTATTGTTGTTTCTTCTCCAGCCTGTGTTTTTTTTGTGTTTTTTTGCCTGACAAGAGAAAAGGGAATTAGAGAAAAGGCAATAGGATCTGAAACAAATAATTGGGGATGCAAGAGGGCCTTGTTATATAACTGTACTTAATATATTTAACAACAATGTTTGTGGGTCTTTTCGTATTCATTTGCAGGTGACACATGATGTCTCTGTAGACCAAAATAGCTTTTATTTGGTGTTTCAGCAATTCAGTATGCCAAGTGCCTTCTGAAAAGCAGAGTGTTTTCATTGGTGTTACACAGAATTTAGTGACTTCTAGGTATAGAATATGTTTTAAGAAATCTAGTATAGTTGTCAGATTGCCAGTGTGGAGTTTGTACTGAGCCCATTTTGTTCTAAATAACCTATCTTTTGTGTTGGCTTTTGTGATTTTCTGATGTAAAAATTCACCTTAGATAGCAACAAGAGAAGTCATCTCTAAGCCTTCCTAATGAGATCATCAATCAAGCTTTAGAATCCTGGACATTATTACTCCTCTTTTACAATCAGTTTCCAGTACCGTTTGCAGAAGATTCTGGAAATGAAAGACATTGTGACTGACTGTGTGATGTGGTTGGTATATGCTATGGGAATTGGGTATGAAATGGGATGATCAGAAAAAAAGATCTGAACTAAAGAGTTTTTTCCTCTTTTCCACCTATTTTTCCAGTGTATTGGTGCCTATTATCTGTTGAGAAAGAAAAAATATGGAGGAGAGAAATGGGCAAATAACCTTAATTCATTACCAGAGAGAAGATTGTTTTCTTCTTTTCAGTTTAAAAGACTAGCCAGTAATTTGTTTGTGTAGGTTTATTGAAAAGACTGGCTGATAGAATTTTTTCACAGTAAACCCCTAAATATTATATAGTATTTTTCAGAAGTTTCCACAGAATGAGTATTTTAGGAGATTGATGTGTTTGACATGATTTCTCAGCACCTGACACATTTCTTATACAAAATATTCAATCAATACTCATCCAGCATGCATTTAGTGCTCATTCTATATAGTTGTTTTTTATTATTATTCAAGTACAGAAAAAAGGTCTTCTCTGTTTCATGGCAGAGGGTTTTATTCTGTTTCTGAGTACATTCATATATGCTGAAAGCTAGCTAAAGCAAAAGCAAATCCTTAGTCATCCTGATCATTGCAGTAGCAATGAAAATGTACAGGCTGCAACTGCATTGCTGCAGTGGAAAGCTGAGTACAACTAGACTGGACACTTTATGGAGACTGGAGCTTTCATACATTCATCTTTATCCATAAATGTCTCACAGTACAAAAGGCACCTAGAGAGATGTAAAATAAAAAAAGTATCTGTTCATGCTCTCAATGATCCATTGGGCAATATGGTTTCTTTACCCCTTTCAGTATATGAAAACATAGTAATTTTTAGTACAGCCATACTCAGCTATCTGTCATGTTCATGACAAGTGTGACAGTTAGGAATTCAACAGCAACAAAGCAATTTTTCCTGTAAGAATCAACATAACAGGAGGCAGGAGGTAAAGCAGAGAGAGTGTGGTTTTTTGCAGAGGTCTGAGAAATATAAACAATTTAAATACACAAGCACAGTTTATACGGCTTAACAAACAGAGGCAGGAACAGGGCTATCATGATCTTCAGTCAGAGGAGATATTGACCTCTTGTCATTTTGGTTTTTGGCAGTGCTCACTGTTAGAAGGATTTGAGCTGTCTATAGAAACTAAATAGTATGTAACTTTTTTGGCTTACATATTCTTACAGCCTCTTTCTGCACTGTCATAATCTTCCTCAACTAAATGAAAGCCAATCAGATAAGCTAAGGGTGAAGGACAATAAAAATTGGGTAAAGATGGTTATCAGCACTGAGTGTTTAACTACTAGCAATTGAACTTAAATGTGATATCTAGAAAAGCAAAAAATTTGCTAAGCTGAATTTCTTTGTGATCTGAAACTGATAAAGACAAAGTGACTGAAGTTAACTTAAAGAGTACTTCTTGACAAGAATTGCCTGATTTTTACAGTTCATATTAAAGAAAGTAGCAGCAGTTGTTTTTCAATCCTGGAATTAGAAGTAGTTGTTTTTTCAGCTCTGAAATGACAGACTTGTATACCAGGAGAAGTATATGGAAATATGCCATATATCAAATGCTTCCTATTAAGAAAATAGTTATGTAAGGAGGATGTCCTTCAATCATCTTCAGAAACAGAATTCATGAACACCTTTATATCAAAGCCTATTTCTAAAATGAGAAGAAAGGAATATGTGATATGAAGAATGGTTCAGGATGGTTCAAATAAAAAGTTGAAAATGGAAATAAAAGCAGGAAATTGAACTGTATATACCTGTTGATGTTTTGTAAGCCAACCCTTGACCATAGAATGATTTGTTTCGGCATATTGCACTTTCTCCAGAAGACCCACTCTTATATCTATGTAAGAGGGATAGTGGGAACAGGAGACATTTTCCTGCAGCACCTGGAAGAGACAGTTTCTTGTACCTATTAGCCAATGGTATCACCCCTGAAAATGGTTCCAAACTTGGTAGCCAGTATTTACTATTACTATAGAATGTTAGTGTTGGAAAGGACCTTAAGATCATCTAGTTCAAACCCCACTGCCATGGGCAAGGACACCTCACACTAAATCATGTCACCCAAGGCTCTGTCCAGCCTGGCCTTGAACACCGCCAGGGACGGAGCATTCACAGCTTCCCTAGACAACTCATTCCAGTGCCTCACCACACTTACAGTAAAGAACTTCCTCCTTATATCCAATGTAAACTGCCCCTGTTTAAGTTTTAACCCGTTACCCCTTGTCCTATCACTACAGTCCCTAATGAAAAGTCCATCCCCAGCATCCTTGCAGGCCCCCTTCAGATACTGCAAGGCTGCTATGAGGTCTCCACACAGCCTTCTTTTCTCCAGGCTGAGCAGCCCCAACTTTCTCAGCCTATCTTCATACGGGAGGTGCTCCAGTCCCCTGATCATCCTCGTGGCCCTCCTCTGGA